>JAQIWG010007252.1:0-12498 GCA_034695025.1 Chamaedrilus cognettii
TTTTCCATCTCCGTTTGCATGACATATTCTTGGTGCGTTAAAAGTGCAATATACATACATACATACATACATACATTCACAATCTCCATGCCCGTATTAATTAGAATAGAGATTCTCTATAATATGCTCTGTCCAAGCCGAGTTTCAAATAATAGCGTCATAGGCTACTTCAGGCAATCTCCATATTGCATATGAAAAGCACAAAGGACACGATTTGTGGGGTTTAAATTTTGCTTTCAGCAAAAATGAGCATTTCTTGTTATCTCTCAAGTCTCAACAAAGGCCCGGAAGGCTTTACTATTATATAACACTCTAAGCTTACTAAATGCCCCATCAAAATTTGATCTCATCAATCTGATCACTATTTCTTAAGTCAGAGTCTAACCCATAGTAATTAGCATATACTCTATTCTCTATATTTCTCTATATACTCTGGTCTAACCATTTGGCTTATTTTAAAGCCACAGGGCATAGGCCAAACTTTGAACAAACTTATATATTAGGCCTGTAATAGGTTCGAGCTTTACCGCGTTCGAGTTTTAAAAATAGCAACACTGTAAGCAAAAAGTGACGTCATACGAGTTCCGCGGCGGCAAGAACGCAAATGACACTTGTTTCACTCAAACAAATTGGTCGTTGCATGAACCAAAACATAAAAAGATCATGCCCTAACCCTGAGTAAACCATAAACTAACCCTAAACTAACCCTAAGCTAACCATAGACTAATCCTAAACTAACCCTAAACTATCCCTGAGCTAACTAACCCAAAAATAATGTTATATAAATAGAATTCCGCTGCAGTAGGCCTTTTATATGATTAATTATGGCGTGCAGCGACCAATTTGTTTGAGCGAATAGACTCCACTCAAATGACGAACACAGGTATGCCTTTCACAAATTTGTTTTTCGTTATTTTTGCCATAACTTCAACTTCAACTTACTGAACTGCTGCACTCCACCCTAGAGGAAGATTATCTGCAGTGCGCACGGTCAAAATAACACAACCCCAAAACTGTTTGTTATTATTTGATGTATGTTTGCGTTTAAAGTTTGCGGCTTAATCAGTTTGTAGCGCAATTAGTCTGAAGTTTGCGTAGCTTAGATGTAGCCCAAGTTTAGCATCCTACAGCCCTACAAGTTGTAGCCTAAAGTTTGTAGCCCAAACTTTGTAGCCTACAAGTCGTAGCTTGAAGTTCGCAGCCTAAATTAAGTTACGGTAGCTGAGTTTGTAGCCTAAATTGAGCTGCCTAAAATTTGTAGCCGTACGTTTTGTTGTAGGCCTAAACGGAGAACAACCCGTGTCAGTGCGTGGGACGTTGGCGTGTTATCGTGCGAGCGGAATGTTTTTCTCAACGAACCCTAGCGAGTAGTTTAGTAGTTGGCTTGTAGAAAGCTGCGGTCTGCTGCTGACTTCACCAGCTAGGCAGCATCTGCAGTAGCATCAGCGTCGTACCTGAGACTTAACGCCGCTAGAATCTAGCAAACAGGGGAAGATGCGTAAAATATGTTAGCTTCGAAATTTGGAAGTCAATTACCTTAAGATGTGTTCCATTAATTTGTAAAATGGATCATATTTGTTGATGGATCATGCCCCTCAGGGGCGTCCATCTTCCAAACTCAAACTAAATTTTCAGCATTAAGAGGCGCACAGTCTTCTAACCTGGTTTTTCCATCAAAATTTCAAAACCCCCTTTAAACAAATATTCTTTTTTTAGCAAACGTGATCATATTATTTTCAGTCGCTTTGCAATTTTTAAAGCGCATTTTGTAATTTCGACGGTCAAACCACGCCATCACGTAGCAGTGTTACCAATAATTCTTCAGCATTAAAGTTAGGTGACATTAGAAGGTCCTTGCCCCCTTCAGCCCATTAGCTCACAGCTGAGATCCGATATAGCCGCGCTATCGTGGCGCAGGCTAAGCAGTCCGCGCAGGTAGAGGCTCTGTAAAGCGATCCGCTGCCTCAGAACTTCAGAAGCACAGCTGCCGCAGACGGGAAATATTCTGCTTCTCGGGAAACTAGTCGCACAGTAACTTGCGGCGCCTCGTCGTGGCGGAGTTTGAACAGCGTTGTAGCAAGTCTTGTACTCTTGTTGGTGGTGCGTCACCAGTTTCGAACGTTGAAGGAGTGTTAGAACACCTTTATTTGGTGCACGACGTCGCGTGGATAAGACTTGCAGTGGATTAACGTAAGATTTGGCATGGCACAAGATTAAACTTTTTTGACTTTTTTATTAGCATACAGTCATGGCCCTTGGCTAGACTACATTTTAACTCACTCTTCTTGAGAGTTTAAGGGCCGTTTGTGAGTAACGAAGACTATTGCAATCCAATTCTGTGTCTCCTGGCTTCGCGAAACAAGGAATCGCTCCTCCTTTTTTAGTCCCCTTTTGCGATTCGCCCGGGTAGCTGTGGGCTGCAAGCCAATTTTTTGTTTCTCGACTCGCAGAGGTTACATTTTAAGTATACAGCTTTGAGAGATTTTTTATTTGAGGTTTGTTTCAAAAGTGGACGTAAAATGTTAATGATAATGACGATGACGCTTGTGTAGATGTTGTACAACTTCTGCAACTGTCTTGCAATATTGTCTTGCAGCCGTGTACACTAATCGCTCCTAGTAACTGTGTATTTATAAGAGTTGTAAGCTCACGTGTGGCAGCGCGATGTAACGTTCTTTGGACCGCCGTGTGGATATAGCTTGTTTGTATCGCAGGATGGGAAAGTTGGCGACGGAAGCGTCCGATGGACCGGGGGGGGCTGCGGGGGGTCCGGCGGGGGCTCCGCTCTCCCTCGTGACGGTGCAGGCCGGCCGGGCCAAGATCGTTCTTGCGGTGATGAAGGTAGGGCAGGACTTTTGCATCGAAAATTTTTATCTGAGCTTCAATGCTTGTAGTAAATGCATGGAAGGCTTAGCATTGGCTCTCTTATCTGTTGTCTATATCTGTTGTCTTTTGTCTTCAACTATATTGTTTGTTTATTTTTGTTATTATATTGTATGATTTCATTATCGTATTTTAACTTTTACAATACTTGATGTCTTCTTCCTCTTCTTCTTTTGATATTTTAAGATGCACCATGGGTAACTATGACCGTTAACAACCAGACTGATATACGGAATTACATTTTACATAACTTTTCTGAATTGTATCCTATATTTCCCTTTTGACTCTTGGATAAAATCAGTGCTCAATTCTTGAGAATCTTCGTTAGTGTCGGTTCTAGTTTCACTACTGCGCAGCGTGTGGTCAGCTGAGTAGAGGGCTACTTTGGCATTCAAGGAGGAAGTGCGCAATGGTTTCTGATGCTAGAAGAATCAAATTTTGTGAGAATTTTTGAATGAAGAATGAAAGAGTGCGAACCCAGACCGAAAACAAAATCACATCTTTAAGGTGTGTGAGGTTATATGATTGGCTGCAGCAGGGGAGCTATATCGATCTATAAATGGATTGTTTGTTTACACCAGCGAATGTCAAGCAGCAGACCTAGCCAAGCCCTACTCGTAACGTAGCCCTAACCCTAACGCAGCCCTAGCCATAATTTGCTAACTCTGATGCAGCGCTAAACCCAGAATTCGAAAATCTGAGCCAAAGTTGTTTTTTTCGTTAGTCGCTGCTGAAAAAGAGGGGGGGGTTTATAGGATTATAGGGTTAGGTTTTAAGAGACCGTGTGTAGCAACGAAGACTATTACGGTCCGGGTAATAATAATAGTAATAGTAATAATAATTATGAGTTTAGAGTTCGTTTACGGCGTCCAGGGACGACATTGTGGACCTATGCAATTCTGTGTAAGAGGGCCACCACAGAACCGCTCCTCCTCTTTAGTCGCCATTTGCGACACGCTCGGGAAGCTCTCGGCTTCAAAATCTTTTTTTTTGGAACCTCTACTTGCTGGGGTAGGCTAAAAAAAAGAGTTTTGAGGTAATTCAATTGATTATTTTGTATTAAAGCATTGAGAAACATAAAAAGTGGTGTTTCGTTTGTGTCACATTCGTCACTCGGATCTGCAAGAACAACAACATTCCATGTGATACGACTTAGCCATGAATGTTCCACGATGCCTTAAGAAAATATTACAAATGTGTGGAAACAAGAGAGCACTATTGTTATTTTAAGAAAGGTTGGTATGAATTCTGTTCTTTGCTGCTAGCATTTCAGCATGTCTAATAATTAGAGTGCAGTTATTAAGGCTCATTGCAGATTCAAGCGTGTATTTCAATCGCGGTGCCGGTGTGTGCTGCAGAGTCAGGCGGCGATACGCGTGCGCATACGGCAGATGAATCCAGACCTGACCGAGGTGGGCGCGAGTCTGGAGGAGGCGAAGGCTCTGAGACAGGAGCACGACGAACTTGTCATCAAACTCAACGTTAGTACTTCTGATAACTGAATTTTGATGAAAATATATTAAGTAATATTTTTTGGCAACAAATGCGTCTATTTTGGTTCTAGCGTTTTTTTTTCGTTTTTTTTTTCATCTTTAGGTGATAGACTCTTGTAGCTTTTAGGTCATACTGTACAGCAATACTTCCTGTGGCTTGCACTCTTGTAGTGGATGAAATCTTCGTGGTCATGCATCTATTGTTTTGTATGATTTATTGGCTCGTTTATTTTAAAATTAATTTACAGCTTAAAACTGTAATTAGCACTTGTTATCATTTTGTACGACCAGGGGAATGTTTCATTCCCCTCCTGTTCTCTTCCCTTCAGCAAATTTGTGACCATTGGGTCTAAATTTTTTATTTTGTTTAAAACAGTCTTTAAACAATGTCAAATATGGCTTTATTCTTGTGTCCACAGTTTGTATGTTTGTAGTACCTGAAAAAGTTATCGAAATGAAAAAGATTTCAAAAATTTACCTTCAATGTACCTTCGATTAGACTTTATCTGTCTATCATAAATGATTTAAGTATAGAAGCTATCCTTCTGCTGCCTACCTCGCTAAAGGCCGCTGTTGAATTACTTTAGATATTTATTCTGAGCGAGCGCGCAGCATTCCCTGCATTTTGCAGCTGAATTGAAGTCAGTCAGTCAATGTGTTTCCAGGCTCCATCTTTGAATATTAGCCAAATTATTCTGAATGAACTGATTCCCACCGAAAGATCCTACTAAACGGTGCCTAGTGGGCGCAATCACACTTTTTATTTGAAGGCTCTCCCCCTTGCCCTGCTCAAAAATTTTACTGGGCCGAGGTAGGGTGTACTTGAGGCATGTTGATTTTTAGGGCATATTGATTTTCTTTCCTGATATAATTGTTCTGAAGGTCAAAATGTTGTGAGCTCAAGTGAAAAATCTGGAGTGAAGACCATTGGTATCTAACTCTAAAATTATATTTCATGTTTTTTAATTGAGGGTTGTCACGTCACTCTCGATCCCCACGGTGCTACGCCGGCCCCTGTGGGCTGTTTAGCTTCTCTCTCTTCTGAAACTGCTTCAGATTGGCTGCGTGCTAGAATCTGATAATAGAATCTGCGCCCATCCATCTTGACTCTTGCTAATTTGCATATCTCCTGGACAAATTCTAAACTGAAATCAGCAGACCTAAACAAATCCTAACTTTAACCTAGCTCTAACCCTCACGCAGCCCTAACCCGCTAACCCTAACTTGCTAACGCTAACGCGGCCGTAACCGTATTCAAAATCTCCACTTATATGTTCCAAGTACAACGATTTTTGCCCGCCGGTATATACACTATGCAAGTTTGCAAGAGCCATGATGGATTTGGGCAGATTCTCGCTTGCTGCATGCGCTAGTGCCGCGAAGCAGCCTAGGATTTATTTAACTGTTAACGACTCTTTCATCTTCGTCGGCGGTGTAATACTGGTACAGCCTATAGGCGCAGGCTGCAGCTGTTGCCTTGGCGGCCTGTAGCCAGGAGCTTGGGAAGTTGTGAGGCTCTGTGGCAGTGCTATAGCAGCAGGTTACGTCAGATAGAACGGCTACAGTTGCAGTGCTGGGCCTGCTGAGCACTGATAGGATGCAGTTTCATATAAATTCCTGCATTCTTGGTGAATGAATCCGTTGACTTCTCGCATGAAAACAAATAACATGTATGCCGGTACTGTGCAATATTATAAAGGTATTAAGTTTTGGGTTTCAATGGTGGCAGACTTGCGGTAGCAATTATTGTCAAAGACGATGTAACTTAAGTTTTTTCCATGACCTTTATTATGGTGTACTTTTATTTAATGAAACGCACCAGCTGATATTAATTAAATTATATAGGTTTTTGGGAGTTTAATGATCGCGTGTTCTATTAAAGACTATATCAGTCCGGTCCAGTGCCTCGTCGCCAAGCAGAGAATCATTCCCCCCTCTTTAGTCACCTGTCGTTGCGCCCGGGTAGCTCTGGCCTCAGTTCTATTCTCTTTTTATCCCAGTTTGCAGGCGTGTCGACAGTTTTGGTGGTGGTTTTGGGACTTTAAGAGGAACTTGCTGATGTATTCTTTAGTGTTTGTAATATGACGGCTAGCCTAATTTGGATAAATAGGCTTTTCATCACCCAAATTTTAAATGCTTATTTAGCAGCTCCGGGTGTGCGCTTGCCGCTTTTGGCACGGTGGGGGTGGGGTGGGGTTAAATTTTAAGGACTGTGTGTGTGTCAAAGACTATTACTGTCCGGTTTTGTGTAAGAGGGCCGCCACAACACCGCTCCCCCTTCTTTAGTCGCCTTTTACGACTTGCCCGGGGAGCTCTGGGCTGCAAGCCAATTCTTTGTTCCCGGAGCCTGCACGGGGAGATTAACTTTTTGCACGGGTACTGTGCGTAGTAGTTTTAAAGGCGCTTTTTGCTGAAATTTTGACACCTTTTTAAAGGCGCATGTTGGCGCGGCATTGTAGGCTAAGCAGCGCGAGGTGGGGGCGTTGCTAACGCAGCGCGAGGGCGGGACTAGCGACAACGGCACGCCGCCAGAGAAGATCCTGGAACAACTGAGCGACGCATGGAAGGATGTGACGAAACAACTGGAGTGTCGCAAGATGCTGCTCGATCAAAGCGTCGCCTTCCATACAAGCGCTATCCAGGTGAGAGCAGTTTCATGCGTGTCAGTGTTTTGATGGTTATGAAACGAGCCTGGAGAAAGCTCTGAAATTGTGATGGCTAAATTATTCATAGATATAAAATAGCAATTATATTATCAATAATATTTAGAATCAAATGGAGTTGATGTGGAAAGTGTTCAACAGCGGAACATTCGTTGAGGCGACATCCATTTTAGCATTTAATTAGGTTAAAACTATTATATTCTTTTTTTTTGCTTTTATATGAAACTCAGATAAGCATTTGCCCTCATCGGCAATCGACAACTTCTTTATTATATATTATGAGGATGTTATAGGTGAAGAAAGTTAGTGTTAATTAGCAGAAAAATAATATTAACATGTTGTTATAGCGCTTGTTTGCAGAAAAATAGACACCTTGTAGAAGGCGCAGATGATGTAATAATTATAAGTAACAATTTATTAATTTAATGCTTGGTTGATGGGGACTCTAAAAGCTTTAAAAAAGGGGGACACCGAACGAGACTTTAAATTGTTGATGATTATTATTATATATGCTTATAAGCTGTCCAGTCATTTTTAGAGCGAGGCGTGCAGAGCAGAAAATACTGGAATTGTTTATATTTGTTCCGCCTTGTATTCTATTGTATTATATTGTATTGTATTGTAGCTCGGCAAGAAGATGAGTTCAGTGGAAGAGAAATGCAAGACAACGACGATCGCTAATGATGTTGAGACTGCGCGCAGGCTGCTGCAGCAACACCAGGAACTTAAAAAAGGTGTGCAAATTGATTTTTTATCTTAAGTTTCAAGAAGAAATGCAGGCGAATAGTTAAGTGCTGAGACGTCAGGATCTTGTTTCACATACATTTCTTAAGATGTTGTGAACTTTCATCCTAAGTCAGATTTGAAACAAATAAAATCCATTTGCCGGCTGCTGTGACATCATTATTTTGTTATACGCATGACATGACGGTGCGGAGTTTGAAATAACAAGTGATAAGATTTTTCTAAGACATCTTGCTAATCATCTTGCTAATGAACTTCTTAAGACTAAATTTGGCGTAAGATGTTTTGAGACACTGGCTTCAGAAGCCTAGATATGGCATTGGCTCTTTGGTTTGGCTGATGCCCAAGGGATCGTCTTTCATCAGAAGGAAATCAAATATAACCGTTTAATGCATAAATTCTAGTCTTCGTTCCCCTGTGTGCAGGGGTTATGGAATGATGTTGCCTCAGCAGAAGCCTTGCCTCTAGTCACTATGATTGTAATAATTACTTGAATTATTTCATGTTGTGAAAAAGTGTTCTCTATGCCAATTACACGATGAACTTTTCTAATACAATATTGGCTTATAGTAGTTATTACGTTTTCCCCGTAGTGGATTATAATTTTCTCGTGCGTTAAAAAGGTGTGCTGGAGGCGTCGATGAACACTCTGCAGGAGGGCCAGCTGCTGCTCGAGCGCATTCGCAAGATGGCGCAATGCGCCGACGTGCAGAACCGCCACGCCACGACGTCCGCGTGCTACGGCATCGAGCAGCAGCTGCTGCGACTGCAGGACCGCAAGCGCAAGTTGGAGCAGTTGTGGTTCGCGCGGCGCCAACAGCTCACGCTCTGCATACAGATGCTACTCGTCGAACAGAAGGCTGCCGAGGTAGGCACTAGGCTATATATGAAGTTCATTCATTCGGGACAGAATGAAAATAAATGTAAAATTTGCAATTTGCAAAGCAATAAAAGAAATCAAACAAAAATTAAAGCAACGATCAGATCAAGCTTAAAGGCTGCAATACGAAACAAAGTAATCTACAATAAATACTATTAACTACTATTACAAGCCATGTATGTATGCATACTGCACTTGTAAAGCACCAAAAATATGTCATGCAACAGAGATGGATAGAACATAATTTGCTTCAATCGTAAGGTGCGTACCTTTAGTTTTACCTACTTTTAAAAGAAATATAGGTTTTATTCATAAAAGATATGGGATGTTATTTTACTGTAAAGTAATTTCTGCACTTTTTTCAGTTTTCATACGTTTTTTGATGGGCTTTCAAGGATAGCGTATTTAATTGTTAAAGCATAAAGTTGCGCTAGGAAACATGATTCTTGTTGCAATCAAAATTAAAATTTCTGTATATTGTTTGCCGCTGTAAATTTGCTTCCGCCCTTTATTGAAAGGGATATATTTTCGGCGCAGATTGCCAAATGGATGGACACTGAAGCCGACCCCCTGGCGAATAACAAGGAACTCGGCGAGTCTGCAGAGTCTGCAGTCAGGCTGCAGGATGCCTTCCTTGACAAATTCAACTCCTGCCTCGTGAGTTGCTAGTTCTACTCTAGGTCCATTTCTCCTGAGCCTCTGACGTGTTAACAATTGCTTCAATTTTTTCCAGCATTTTTTCATCTTTTGAAAGTGCACTAGGTCTACTTATCATTGCCTATCATTAAAAGACACACTAGCATGCATGCCCAAATAATGAACTATGCTCTTACAGTAAATTTTTTTGAAGCCTAACGGATCTGCAATTAGCCTAAAAACAGCATCTGTTTAAACTTGTCCTTTTACGACTCGCCTGTAGAGCTCTGGGCTGCAAGTCTTTCATTGTTCCCCTGGGGTGAGCTTTGTGGTGCCAGCATTTTTTAGAATATAACATTTTGATACTCTGTAGTAAGAAGGTGTCGAATATTGAAAACACTATCGTTGTATCCCTTCTTTTAAAAAGCTGTCAAATTGCAAATGGGGGAGAGGGGTGGGGAGATTTGTAGTTCAAGGACCGTGTGTAACGTGGACTGTTACAGTCCGGTTCTGTGCAAGAGGGCCACCACAGACCAGGTCCCCCTTCTTTAGTCGCCTTTTATGACTGGCCCTTGTAGCTCTAGGCTACAAGTCTATTCCTTGTTTGTCGACTTGAAAATTCGTTTTTTCTTAGCTATTGTAAAGGCTATTGATGTGTAACGTACTAAGTCGTGCAATGCTTAAGTCAAAAAGGTGTAAAATACTGCAAACAGTGTTTTTCTACACTTCCACTCTTATCCAACGCGTGGCTGTGAGCAGGACAAGCACGACGAGCTGGCGCGCCTAATCGGCCGCGCTGAGTTCCTGGTGGCGACTGCGCTGCCGCAGAAGGCTGAGGTCAAGTCGCGCCTGCAGGCCATGCTAGGTCGTGTGGACAGCATCGTCGCGACCTTCATCGCTCGCAGGGTCAACATCGCAGAGGCGTACAAGTTCTTTGTGCTGCTGGAAGAGGTTCGATGAAAGTTCTGTGTTCATTTAGGTCCAAAGATATGCCTTATGCTGAATTCTCACCCTTTAGAATTAAACGTCGGTAGTTTCTAATTTTTTTGGTAATAAGACATGTATATTTTGCGTTTTTAGTAAGTGCTTTCTGTTGAATGTAGATAATTTCACCATTTGTTGCTAATTTGAGTAACTCAGCAGGGAGCAATGAGATTGTCTTTCTCTTCTTTCGGATGTTTTAAGACGCACTATGAGTAACTATGACTGTTGGCATCCATCTCTGCTCCAGACTTATATTTTCCGCTTTGACACTTGGACCAAATCATAAGCTTGATCGTGCAGCGTTTGATTGTTAGAACTTGTCGTATTCTGCGAAAGGTGTCGGACTATTACAGTCAAAAGTATCGCGCCACATTCTTTCGTCGCATTTGCGACTCAGAGAATTCTGGGTTACACACAGACCTATGATCTTTTTTCTCCAATTTGTAGCGGTTTTCCAATTGCGAGAGGATTATCAAATTGGGAAGAAATTCGGACGATACTGTCATAGAATTATGAATGAACTCAAACATTACACACCTCTAAAACATGCTAAATTTCCTTGGTTTCCTGGCATTGAGGCCCAGTTGTTCAATAGAGAGTTATTTGAATCATAGTTGAACGATCCAGGATTATTTGAATAACTCACCAATATTGGCATGCTATTCAAGCAATCCTGGATCTAATTTGCGAGATCTGATTGGATCGTGGCGTCATTTTTGTTCTATGATTATTTAAAACCAAATAACTCTCTATTGAACAACTGGGCCCAAATGTTGTTGGTTCTACATACGCTATATTGGATCTAATGATGCTGAAATTAGTTGATTGCATTTTGTTCAGATTGCTTATGAGTGAGACTTTCGTAGGCATGTCAGTCGCTTATGAAAAAGACATTTATCAATGATCCTTGCCCTCCTCTGCTCGCGAAGTGAGCCTCTAGTTGTGTGAACAGGCGACGGTTCGCCTGGAGGACATAGAGGTCCTGGTAATGAGGACGGACCGCACGGGCCCAGAGCTCCTTCAGCGCCACGCCCAGCTCTACCAGTCGATTGTGGAGGCGACCACGGAGGTCATCTACCTCGGGCAGGCCCTGGTGCGCAGGCACGGCAGGGACAACCCAGTCGTCAAGACCATACTCACCAAGGTAATATTATGTATTGCTGTTGCACGGTTTTAGACACCTTTATTTATATTAGGGGTGCGGTAGATAGTATTCTGTTTATAATAGAGCTGAATATACCTTAGTACGTAGGGAAACAAAGAATAGACTTGCAGCCCAGAGCTCCCCGGGCGGGTCGTAAAAGGCGACTAAAGAGGGGGGAGCGGTTCTGAGGTGGCCCTCTTACTCAGAACCGGATCGTAATAGTCTTTGATACTACACACGGTCTTTAAAATTCAACCCTTACCTACCAATCTGAATATGGATATGGCAGGCGCCCAAAGCAGAGGCTCTTGGCTACGCTTGTGATAAATTTTTTTCTGCGTCTTGCGTTGATACAACTAAGCGTAAGATACTTCTTGCGTAAACATACTTCTGAAGTTTGTAAACATACTTCTGAAGTATGTTTACATTTTTATATGCGTTGCACCATATATGGTTAGGGTTTGGGTTAGGGAAGGGTTGATTCTAACTCTAACCCTAACTAACCCTAACCTATCCTATAAGTTGTCTATAGTAATAATAAATATTTTTCATGCGAAATCCCTGGCTGTACAGCAGCTATTATTTGTTTATTTTAATGCCGTTGTATTTATATATATATTACAACTGTATGTTAGTGCTTGGTTATTTTGAGCAACCGGATTTTAGTTGCCCATATTATAAATGATGATGATGATGATGATACCAGCCACCATAACAATGTACCTCAAATAATTATGTACTATTTCACTAATAGCACTAATATTTATTCATATTATGTTTTACGTCCACTTTTCCGTGTCAACACAGGTTGGACGTTTCTCACGATGAGACTCCTCCACAACTCTCGATTCTTTGCCATCTCTCTATTCATGCCTCGCTTCTTCATGTCGCACTCTACCGCCTCCTTCCGTGTTTTCTTCCCCCTCCCTCTTCCAACGATTTCTTCCACCGTAGTATATCGGCATGCGGATACCCAGTTTTCTTCGTTTATGCGTTCTACATGTCCAAACCACCTCAGTCTCCCTTTCTTCACCATGTCCGTTATACATACGACACCTAACCATTTTCTTA
>JAQIWG010007253.1:0-12498 GCA_034695025.1 Chamaedrilus cognettii
TGTACTACACGCTTGCAGCGGTGTAACTGTACTACACGCTTGCAGCGGTGTAACTGTACTACACGCTTGCAGCGGTGTAACTGTACTACACGCTTGCAGCGGTGTAACTGTACTACACGCTTGCAGCGGTGTAACTGTACTACACGCTTGCAGCGGTGCGGTACAGTTTGCTGTAGGACTATCGCATAGACACGATTGCGGCCTACTAGGCAAATAAAGGTGAGCTAAAAACTAATAACCACTATACTATTTCCAAGCCGTAATCATTCTAACGCCTGTAGCGTATATAAATTATATATTGTAATTTTGCATCAACTTAATTCGCCATGCATGGTTTGTCGTTCTGTAAACCGGGCCTGAGGCGTGCAAGAACCAACGTTTAGCCTATAGACCCAATTATTACTAGGATGTTCTTGTCGGCGTTTCTTGCGACGAATTTCAGTTGAAATCGTTTTCGGGTGCTCAACGTTACAGCGACGGCAGAGAATTTTCTGACTCGCTTCTCGAGCAGGAAGTTTTATACTGCCGCCTCGGGCGTTCTCCGAGACTCGACCACTCAACGCGACTAACGCGTTCATTCACTGCGTTCAAGTCTTTGACTGCACCCAGGGCAGTGACTGCTGGGCCCATTGCGTGTAGGCTACAGCATATCGTACATTGTACACGCATTTGTAGCCTACGCCTATTGAAAAGATGTTTGGTTTTTTGGAGTTGAAGCCTTAAAGGCAGTACTCGAAGCAGTAAATTGGAGGTGTGGCCTTTTGGGGGTCGAACAAATTTTAAGGCCCAGTTGTTCAATAAGGAGTTATTTGGTTTTAAATAATCATAGGACAAAAATGACGTCACGATCCAATCAGATCGCGTAAATTCGATCCAGGATTGTTTGAATAACACGCCAACATTGGGGAGTTATTCAAATAATCCCGGATCATTCAACTGTGGTTCAAATAACTCTCTATTGAACAACTGGGCCTTAGTGCCGGGGATTGCAGATCAGTTCGTACATTGAAAACAAAGTAGGCCTTCCATAGTCGTATACAGATGGATGGTGGTTAAAAGGGACCCCCAAGTTTAAAACAATTATCGAAGTGGAGGGACAATCAATTTAAGGGGGGGGGGTTCAAATTAACCCACAACCCTCCGATGTTTCGAGCCCTGGTTTTCTTAAGGAACGTGTGTATGGTAACAAAGAGAAGACTATTACGGTTCAAAGAACAGCTGCTCTCCCTTCTTTAATCGCCTTTTACGACTCGCCCAGGGAAATCTGGTCTGCAAATTCGCTTTTGTACCACAGTCTAGATCTCTTGCCCAGAACCTGACTGCATAGCAATAGCCTACGGTATTGTCTTTTCTATGAACGCGTTAAGCAGTCGCTTTAAAAAGCAAAGTCTCAAAATTGAAGCAATTATTTTAGATCACAATTTTGATGACAGATTGATTTCGTAAAGCTAGCCCATGCAAAGCCTGCAGTAGCTGGAATTGCGTGATTTCCTTGCATCAATGAAACTGTTGTACAGAAACGGCGTATAGAAGAAACCGTTATAAGCCTATTCTTCAATGTCCTATACTGGCGCTGGCTCAGTCGTGTGGGTTCTTCGAAAAAAAAACTGAAAACTCTGTTACGGAACTTTCGTGTCACTTTCACACCCACTGATGCCAACCGGCGCTTTTGCACGTCCGCCAAAACTCGGTCTAATCAGTTTTTACAAAAATAAAGCGGTAGAGAAACGCGAAGGCAATTAAATTACATTTTAACGTGACGTTTTACAGTCGGACTGAAGGCAACACGTGTCTTACGCAATGGGTAATGGGTTCAAATCTGGCTGACGCTGGAAATTATTTCCTAATTTTGTTTTGTGAAGAGTAATTTAATGCCTCTAATTAAAAGCCCTTAATGCATGTACATTTTGGTCTATTCATGTGATTATTTAATATTTTGATCAATAGGCCTATTACTGATTGAAGACCTTGAATAGGTCAAGGACAGTGAAGTTTTTCAAAACTATCGAACTATTCTGTCCTAGAAATAGATCCTATTAGAGCGTAGATAACAGTTCATATTAGCTAGCGTATCCGTGCGAGAATGAGTAACATTCTGTTTCGTCCGCCTATCATTGGGCCTATCGCTTTTAATTAACACACCAGCATTGTTATCGAATCAATATTCTGTATGCGGTAGTTTTGCGATACACGTTTATTCGATAGGTAGCGATAGTTGATGCGTCTATAGGATCTCAGTCTATCCTACAAATATGCAGATTACCCGTATTTTATCAGATAACCTATGCGAATGTAAAGCTATTTTGCCCCCCCTTACAGACGTTGACGTAGAATAGGAGTAGCCAGCAATAGGTAGCTAATAAAAAAACCTAAAAAGATGTTTGTTTTTGTCTGAATGCAGTAAGAGGTTATTCGGTTGATTTAAGAGGCTATTTTGTCGCCCTGTTCGCTGGTGCTGGCTTAGTCGTGTGGGTTCTTCGCTAAAGAAATCAACCGTCACTTGATACCTCTTGGTCGCTACCATTTGTCCACTGATGCCACCCAGCACTTTTTACACGTTCGCCGAATAGCCGTAGTAATTTTTTTGAGAATATTACTAAGCAATTTCAATTCGAAGGTTTAGCTACAACAATGATTGTTGGAAATGTCCGTTCTAATCTCAAAGCATGTCGATTAACACACCAGTGTTAAAACCTGAAATTTGAGCCGCATGTTATTTTCGCGGCTTCGCCTCTCAAAAATTTTGCTGCACTTTATTTTCTCGCTTTTTGGACACTGTTCATTGTACCACGGGCGTTCAAAAAGTTTTTTACCTGATCTACTTTTGGAAGTCGCAGACCCTTGGATTTTCTTTGTGAAGCAGTTACATATGTTGTGAGTTTGTGTTTGAATTTCTGAGTTAATTGCTTTGGGTTTGCATTATCAGATTGAATAACTAGTCGAGGTACTCGTTAAAATGGAGAAAGTCGAATATCGGTCAGCTATAAATTTTTTGTTTCTTCAAAAGAAAACACCGACAGTTATCCATGACGAGACGTTAGCTGTGTACCACAATGACTGTCCTTCATATGACGTTGTTAAACAGTGGAAACATGTTGAATTATCACCAGCCAAAAAAGCCAGGACACAACCATCTGTCGGTAAGGTCATGCTGTCGGTTTTTTTGGACCAGGATGGTGTCATCCTCACTGATTACCTACAGAAGGGTCACACCATCACTGTACAGTACTACAGTAACCTCTTGATGAAGCTACTTGAGGAAATCAAGAGGAAAAGGCGGGGCATGCTGCGTAAGGGCATTTTGTTGTTGCGCGGCAATGCACCTGCTTGCAGCTGTTGTGGCATGTAAAGCCGCGAGAGACTGTGGCTATGAAATACTGCCTCATCCGCCTTATTCACCTGATTTGGCACCTTCAGACTTCTTCCTGTTTCCCCAGCTAAAGTCTACTTTGCGGGGTCATCGTTTCAACACTGATAATGACGTCATAACTGTCACGAAAGATACTTTTTGAGCAAAAATGGGGGGTTCTACAAAGATGGCATAAGGAAGGTGAAGAATCGTTGGGGGAAATGTGTAACTTTGGCAGGTTCATATCTAGAGAAAGACTAAAAACTGGTAAAAATTTAAAGTGTCTGCGACTTTTAAAAGTAGGTCGGTCAAAAACTTTTTGAACGCCCCTCGTATGTAGCTTTTGCGGCTTAAATTTGCTGCATGTAATTTTCGTGAGTAAAAATGACATGCGCACGAAAATTTAATGTTTTGCAGTAGGTCAGGCTTCTTTTGTCAAATTCTTGGTCGATCAATAAGTCATTTCGCTACGAAGCCCATAACAAGGGCATTCTTTTTTTCTCTCTTTAGGCGACTACCCCTTCTATAAAAATAACTACTCATTATCGATTTCAATTTATTGATATGTTTGCAAAAGACCAATGACGTTCCAATATGCAAAATAATAATGCAATATAGTAATTCAGCAAAGACACGTTTGAAACAAAACAATGAATGTCAAGAAAAATGCCGGACGACGTTAGTCACAATTTGTCACAATTTTGTGCCAAAATAGTAAGAGAAGAAGCTAAAAATGAAATGTTGATGTAGTGTCGGCTAAGCTACAATAAGGCACCACAGAAATTGTTATAACCTGAATGTCCTGGATCATATTTTACCCCAAAAATTTATATTCATTGTGTTCTTGGTTCCACTCCAATCACTCAATTTTTATGACCACTTCTATCGCCAAATTTTAACATCTCATTATCGACAGTTCAGCAAAATACAATTATCAAAATCTGTGCAAACACTGTGCAATCAACTAACAAACAAATTTAGCACTAACCGCTTATAATAACGATTATTACTGCGCAAAGAGAGTTTGTCCAAGAAACTTAATAGCGTGCAAGTTTCAAGTAAACAATATCGATAACAAACGACGAGAATAAATACAAAAGTTGGATTAGCACCAGATGACATCATAGTGTGAGCACTAGCTTCGCGTTACTTAGAGTCGTTACTCGTTGACCTAGTTCCCAGAGTTGTCATTGGCTTTCATAGGGTCCACACAGTCAGGGCAGCCAACGTCGACCCAGTCTTGAATGTTGATCATTCCGGCCCCTCCGTCATCCTGTAATGGCACAGACCGGTAGCCAAATTGATGAATGTACACATTTCGTGTACGAAACAAAACAAAATTTGAGTTTGGTATCACTACACATTTCGTGTACGAAACGAAACAAAATTTGAGTTTGGTATCACTAAATGCATTTGCTCGGAAATAATGTTCCTGGATTTATAAACAAAAACAGCTACACTAAATGCAAAGTAAGACTTAAATTCACATTACCAAAAACAAAATAGCCTATAAGAAATATTAGACTACTAGGCTTGTTATATTTCCGTAGACTGTCAGGTGAAATATATCCTTATAATTTTGCATAGTTTTCCGTAGTTTATTCTCTCAATATATACATTGATCGTTTTTTATTTAAATCGTAAATATAGCAAAGAGGAAAATACTCTAAAATTTTCATGCAGCTTCAAGTTCAACACAGCTAACAATTTATCCACATCCACATGTAGCGTTCCATATTTCCTCAAATATTGAGCATAGTAAAAAAATCAATGTTTTAAGAAGATTTGTCAACTAAGCTATAAGCTAGTAAGGGCAAAGAAAAAGTGCTTAGGGGTTGTAGCAGCTTACAAGATTCTCCGTAGTAACAGATTCCGTAGGCAGAGAAGTGATGGCAGTTGTGGCAAGAGTTGTGGTGGAAGCTGTTGAAGTCATTGTCGTTGTAGCAGCCGTAGTTGTAGCGGAGGTTATTGTAGAAGTCGTAGTTTTGGCGGAAGTGGTTGTAGTAGGCACAGTTGTAGAAGTGGTTGTATCAGGCACAGTTGTAGAAGTCGTTGTAGCAGGCACAGTTGTGGGTGAGATTGTTGTAGTAGGCACAGTTGTAGAAGTGGTTGTATCAGGCACAGTTGTAGAAGTCGTTGTAGCAGGCACAGTCGTGGATGAGATTGTTGTAGTAGGCACAGTTGTAGAAGTGGTTGCAGCAGGAACAGTTGTGGGTGGGGTTGTTGTAGCAGGCACAGTTGTGGAAGAAGATGTAGCAGGTACAGTTGTGGAAGAAGATGTAGCAGGTACAGTTGTGGAAGAAGATGTAGCAGGTACAGTTGTGGAAAAAGCAGTTGTAGTAGGCACAGTTGTGGCAGAAGACTTCATTGTAGTACCCACAGCTATAGTCAAAGCCGTTGTAGGCGCAGTCGTTTCAGAACTTGCTGTAGCCGCAACAGATCTGCCAGAACTTGTCGCGTTCACCCCCCCGCTACCCCCCGCGCCCCCCGACAGGCTCAAGGCCACGGCCCGGGTGCCCGTCATCCAGAGGAAGTCCCCCTGCCCTGAGGTGGCCAGGGCAGCGTTGATGGCCCCTAGCTGGGCGGCGGGCGTGGCGGCCTGGCCCAGAGACATGAGGGCAGAGACCAGGCTGTCCTCTAGCAGCCCCAGCTGGATCTGAACGGGAAACGTGGATCTGGCACACACATGGACAAACACGATCTGAATGATCAGGATTAAGCTGAGGGCTGATAAAACAGGAGTATTGTTACACCTGCTTCTTATAAAACAGGGTACTGCAACTGCACCGCATTCAAAAACTGCGAAGGCCAACGCCAGCAGAATGTATTATCATCTGTAATGTTACCCACGTTCGCTTCAAATTAGTCATATAATTTGCATTTAACCAAAATTACTGTAAATACTCCGCGATGAAAATGATAGCACTTTCAACTCGGTCAAAAGTTATCAGATTGGTCTGAAACGTTATACACAACAACTGCACCAACTTGTAGAGAAATGTAAGTCATTGTGACAAAATTACGATTGTTTTAAAAAAAGTACCGAAAAAAAGAAATTTCTAACATTAGTTGCTGTGTATTGCGTGCCTAATGTCAAGTCTCAAACAAGCAGTCTAGGAATTAAGTCCCAGCTGATGTTCATAGTGCCCTCCTTGTTTGTGTACACATGACAGAGGACCAGGGGCCACTCTTCGATTGCTTGATCCATGTTTTTGTGATCAAACAACAGCCACTATTGAAGCATACGAGCCGACGTGTGATTAACGTCACAAATATCAGTACGATAAACGCGCTCGTCCAGTAGAGGTGTAGACTCTACATTCCATATCTGAGGGTCTAGCGAATATAACCACATCTTTTGCAATGTTGATGCAACCAAGGAGGACACTTTGAACGTCAGTTGTGACTGCATTTATGCTCTGCTTGGTCGTCACTGGACTGTAAGGGCACAATACGTAACAAGTTGACAACAAATATGAAACCTTTTTTTCGCCACTTTTTGTTAAACAGCCATAATTTCGTCAAAATTACTTGCATTTCTCTACAAATTTTTAGGTTGGTGTACATATGGCTACAGTTGTTGTGTGTGAAAATGCAGACCAATCTGATAACTTTGGACAGAGTCATGACAAGTTTAAAGTGTTATCATTTTCATCGGGACACGGTGTAGAACACAAAACGGATAATGAATGGATACCAAAAAATACATTTAAGACAGATGATTTTGACATTTCATTTCGACCCCTTCTTCCGCTCATAAAATTTCAACGAGTGGTGTTTTTCATACAATAAAATCCGATGACAGACCTAGTTGAGTGGGCCAATCTGAGAAACTTGAGACCTATTATGGGAGCAGCAGCAGCAGACTGTAATAGCTCACCCCATAATGTCGCCTGGGTCGGCCAGAAGTGTGCAAGTTCCAAACAGATTGTCGTTCCACGCGTTCAGCACCGTCCTCAGCTAAACAGAAAAACGTAGCACCATAGCATTGATTCAGTCCTAAAATAAACAAATTGAAACAAGATAAGCCACAAAATCAATCAATAACAGAGCTCAAACCCGAGCACTTACAAAATTAGACATGAATATAAAATAGACTACGAAGACTTTGACAAAATTATTCACTATGAATGTAAAATAAAACGGTTAAAGAAAGAATCGCTGCCCTTACCTCACTGCAGTAGAGGTCCTGCAAGACTTGGACGCAGGAGGACACAGTGACAAAACTACAGTTGACCAGCTCAGCTTGTGTTAGACTCAGCGTGGAGGTAAACGTCACCGTAGCTGCAAGCAAAAACTCAGAATATGCTCTTAGTCTTAATGCATGTACCAGATTATGTCCCAAAACGAGAATCTAATAAAACTGACATAAAGATTTTAAAGCATGTTGAGCTACATCGTAATCGCAGCCAACTCTGAGATACAATTTTGAAAGTATTTTATTACTTATCCGATTGCTGCCAATTAAAAAAATCTTATTGAGCACTCATTTGTAAGAAATTTAGCGAGGTTTTCGACATAAACCGTCTGTGTTATATAGCTAAGCCTGATAATTATCAGATATTACTGGATATTACAAGATATTATGATTCATTAAAATAAATCAGTTTTTTTATGAAACTCTTGGTTAACGAGCTCAAAATCAATTTTCCATGTTGCAAAGCAACTAAAACAAACAAGGAAAGCTGCCAATGAAGATATCAGAGGATATGAAACCACCATGCGACATCCGTCGCTTTAATTAAATGTTATACATCTCAGATTTTTTAGAGCAATATTGCACGAAATTCCGACTACAATGCAAACGCTATGGATGCCCCACATGCTAAAATTACCTGTCAAAATTAGAGAAGATGAATTTTAGCAAACATTCATTAGTCAAGAATTCAAATATTACACAAAGATTTAAAACTAACTCATGCGCGGGTTGATGCGATCGATGAGCGTGAGACTGATAAGCTGGACAGCGCCAGTGCTGAGGGCGGCACGACGCAGCAGGACGGAGGCATAGAGCTCGACGGTCTGCACAGAGCTGAGGAGACCCAGAGCACCCAGCTCAGTCTCGAGCACGCGCAGGGAGAGAGAGAGGCGCGCGTAGACGAGCAGCGAACCCGGGCTGGGGACAACAGTAATAGTGCCATTTGTGTAATTATAATAATATTGTGAAGTCTACATGAAAAAAGAGCTGGGTCACAATATAATCGTTAGTTAACTGTAGGAGCGCAGGAAGGACAGAACTACTAGCCATGCAGAAAATTTACAACAAATACAGTAGGACTGCTGTTGGTAGTGTAAAATTATGTTATTTTAAGACTAGGCCCATTGCAATTTGCATATGCAAATGAAAGTTATCTGATCTAGAATAAATTTGAAGCTTTCAAAATGGCTATGAGACACTAATTCGTCTTTAGATTGGTAAAAGAGACAGTTCACATTTTCCGCCATTAGACAGCACACAAGCGTAATGATACACTCTTTTCAAATGATTAGCATCGCTAATGCAAAGGTGAGCGTGTTATTGAGGTACAATTGTGGCAAACCCGTAGAAAGCAACTTGACAGGATCTGAATGAGGGCCTGAAGATGGCAGCCATCTGAAACATAAAAAATGGTCGCCATGGAATCCACTCACTATCGCCTAATTAACTGACTAGTATTGACTAGTATAATTTGTGTGCAATAACGAATCGTAGTGCTTCTTGAATCACAGAACCCGCAAACAAGCTACAACATCACGGTTGTGAAGTAGGCCTTACTTAATTCAGTTCAAAGAAACTTACGTATAATTTCATAACTAAAAAATGAAGATAGTGTACAAAGAAAGTATTTTCACTCTATCACATGTAATTGAAAAAGACAATTCTAAGACACGTCGAATAGCCCAAAAAACAGAACAGGCTCGGTACTGGTTATTATATCAATTATAGACTATTAAGGTTGTTGGCTTTGGGAGTTAGAGAGCCATATATAGTAACAAAGGCCATTCCAATACAGTTCAATGCCTCGGGGTCAAGCAAAAAACGCTTCCCCTTCTTTGCACGCTTCTTACAACTCGTCCGCGGAGCTCTGGGCTGCAAGAAAATTCTCTGTGCCCTGGCTTGCAGGGGTACATAGCCTATATGCTACATGGTACAGTGACACATACCAGGCCGCAGAAGATCGTCTGTTGTTTGTCGAACAGAGGGAAGGCTGCGTCGGCGAGACGCGCGTCGTACGTCGCGTTGTAGCGCACGATGACGTTGAACGTCGCGACGCGCTTGTTCAGATACTCCTCTGGCGAATGAAACAGAAGTAAAGTCAACTTTATTTTGACCTCAAACAGAAGGGTGTGAACTGGCATAAAATTAATATGAATGCTGCGCTAGTTTGAGTTTTAAAAAGCTAGATTTAATGAGTTCTGAACATTCTATCTGATAAGAGAAAATGTTGAAGAATGAGGATCCTATCAAACACAAAGCGAAGTAAGCCAACATATTAAGCACTGTATTTACAGCAGGCATTTACACTTGCTAAAAATATCCAAAGGATATCACAAGTCATCATACTAGTACATGTAATGAATAAGATATGCATGACAAATATATACGCACAGCATAGATACATGCAGTGCCAATATTCATTTGAAGCAGGCTACAAAGCCAAAAACACAATAAGTATTGTACAAATCATATATCTATTCTCCTTAATAGAAATATGCACAAAGAGTACGAATACAGAAGACAACGCAGCTCATATCTACCGAATGATCAGCCAAAAAAACGGAGGCAAGGAGGAAGAAATAATTACGAAAACATCCCAAGCTGTGTACCACTTACCCTGCAGCACGACGACAACGCCGATCAGTATGAGGAGAAATGTCAGGAACAAGATCCCAAGGACCAGAGCACTCCTTAGACAACAGCGCAGGCAGCAGAGTCCCCTCTTCTTGCAAGCCCGCTTGCTACTCTCACCCCTCTTAATCAACTCAAGCCTGCTTCCATGCTCCAGGCATTGCAGCCTTCCATCCTCCCCCATCTCCTCTGTCTTGTTTTTCTGTCTTTTCTTCTTATCCATTCCGCCTTCCATCAGAACTTTCTGCTGTTTGGTTTCGTTTCCCATGTTTATCTTCAAAAACTTTTTCTGCTTTCTTTCTTCTCCGTTCAAAGTGACAATCAAATCGCTCTCCGGCGTGACGTCATCCATCTTCCTATTGGCTGCATCGCATACGTCACGTGACCACGGCGCCATGATTGATGATGTCATCATGTTGGGGCGGAGCCAGCCGCTGCGCGGGCCGACGGGATTGGCGGAGAAATAGGGGAAGTTGAAGCCGCAATATTTGAAATCGCTGGGAGGGGGGTTGCCGACTTGCGGGGGCGGCTGGGGGGAGAACATCTGGTATCTGGCCACCCCCATGCCCGCTCCGGGAAGGGTCTTCTATACGCAAACAATTGGATCAATTCAAAACATAAAATGTCATGGATTTGTGCTATTCTACACATAGATATTAAGACATGACCATGTCAAATTACATTCTGCCCTATTCTTTTGATTTATGTTATCTCCTGTTTACAGAAAAAATGAAACATGACAATGCAAAGCCATTTGGTACTAGGGGGCCAATGCATGAAACCTTAACAATGTGTTTGGGCCCACACGCTTTATTATCTAGGCTTCACATTGTAACGGTGGTATTGTCTTAATTCTAAAACCATTTCAGTGCAACATCCATTTCGCACATAAAATGTCAATGCAGTCAAATAAAAATTCATACATTCTAATCCAAGAATAATTCTAGTTCCAATACTAAAGTCTAGTTCTTTACTAAACGTTACTTAAAAACTTAAAACATGTAAATTTTACAAACATTTGATTTCAAATTTACACACATTTCACACACATGCACTAAAATAGCGCCACAAACTAACTCCTCAGATCAACATTAAAACAAAATCCTATATCAGTTAAACGTTAACGCACCGTTTCGCCGCCGACGTCAGCACGCAGGCCCCGATCCCCGCTGACCGCCTGGGCTGGTGCAGCCTCCTCCAGCCCCCCCGCTCGCTCGGCCATCAGCCCCTTCCCGTCAGAGGTGGTCATGAAGAAGGCTGGCTCGCAGTCCGTGCCGCAGAGAAGGGTTGGCGCGTGACAACCTCCGCTCAAGTGGGTCATGATGGCGGCTCGCACCGGTAGCTTCTCCGAGTGGGTTGGGTTGGCTAAACAAACAACAACCAAACTTTCTTCATCATCATCGTCATCATCGTCATCATCGTTTTTGACGTCCATTCCAATGAGCAATAGGCAAGCATGTAAGGCCGTGTCCATGTTAACACATGTTAGACGCTTTCCGGGATGCCCTTCCCGTCGCCAACCATAATAATAAATTACCCTGGGTGATCATTATCAGCTAGCGACACGTGTGTGTTAACAGCCTTTGCTGAAGGGCCTGTAACGCATGGTTTAATAGTTGTCGGCACGAGGACTTGAACCCAGATCCCTGGATTCTCTGTCGGACAGCTTAACCACTACACCACAGCGCCTCGCTGCGGTGCAGTGGGTTTTGTTTATAGAATTAGGCAAGACTAGCGGCTATAAAATCAAATGTTGTGGGAATAATAAATCTAAAAAGCAGTAGGGGCCCAGCCTGTAAACTATTTCTTAAGTAATTGAATTGCAAAAATATTATCGAAATGCTTAATCTCAGGCTTTTTATAAGTCCACATTTTGGTCGTAACTAACACGTGGTAGCGATTTACAACTTTACTCCACTCTTCAAAAACACGTTTCAGTGCTACTTGTGCGCTGAGCGCTATATCCCACAACAATGTTCCACTTATTTTGGATTTTAAGATCACAAACTGACTCTGAAACTTCACCGACTGATTCAAATTTTAAAATTCACCCTCATGAAATAAAGACGTCTGGGTTGTAGATAAAAATGCATGTTGAACCTGTTGCAAATCGCTGGAGTTGACTGTAGTCCCGTCACTGCCTGCTTGACGCCTTGAAAGCCGCACCGCGTCTAGTAACAGCATGAATCCACGTGCGTTAGGTACGCTCCAATAGGATCGAGCGCGATATCGCCCTCTCCTCTTGTGGACACGGCTCAAAGTTCACCCCTTCATTGAGCCCCGCTGCGTCGAGGCCAGAGGTTGGGCCAAAATGGGCGTA
>JAQIWG010007254.1:0-12498 GCA_034695025.1 Chamaedrilus cognettii
CTTTGCTATTCTACAATTTCTACTTGACTGTGCTTGTGGTGTGTTTTCTGCTGCCTTCGTAGCGAATAAAGTTCTATATAATACTGCATCTACGATTCAAGCAAATGATGTGTTTTCCATCTCTATTTCCATAACATATTTTTTTGGTGCGTTACAAGGGCATTTATACATACATACAATACTAATAATGCTGCGTCTGGTAATATGACGGACCATATCCTTGGTCAAATCACGGAGCAACAAAAAGTGGCTATCAACATAGGTTGTGATGCAATATAGACCCAATCGTGTTATTCCAATGGTGTAACTAGTTTTTGCTAACTATAACTAAAAACATTGCAGTGACTGCCATTGTGAGTAAAAACACGTACCATTAGTCGCTGCTCTCACGTCAACCGTTGCTGCTTGCCTTCTTCTATATATTAAGTTAGTAGCAGAGTTGAAGTAGAATATTCCATTACACTCACTCTTCGTCGCGATTTTTTTGCTCACTATATAAGCCCCTATATATCGTGTCCCGATGAAAATTGCCGCACTTTAAACTTGTCATAACTCGGTCAATAGTTATGAGATTAGTCTGAAACGTCAAATACAACAATTGTAGCCATATCTACACCAACTTGCAAAATTTTTGGACAAATGCGTGTAGTTTTGACAAAAATTGTGGCCATTTTTAATAAGCGCCGGAAAAAAGTTTCCACATTAGCTGACGAGTATTGTGTGCCTACGCAGTCCTAAACAAGCAAACAGTCAAAAAACATTGACAGCAGATGTCAAAGTGTAACTGTTTTTAGACAGTTAAGCCTATCCATCGCTGACGTCAACGATTGCGAGTGAGTAAGCTGTACAGCTACATTTTTTTCTGTACATTCTAAAAACCATAATTTTGTCAACACTACTCGCATTTCTCTACAAATTTCTGAGTTGGTGTAGAAATGACCACAGTTGTTGCGTATAAAGTTTCAGATCAATCGGATAACGTTTGACCGAGTTTTGACAAGTTTTAAGTGTGGTTATTTTTATCGGGTCGCGTGGCTACGCATGTAGTCCGATAAGCTGCATCGTAGCGCTATTGTGCAAGCTACTCTCATTTCGTCTTACACTGTCAAACCGTGCATTTTAAATCAACGCAAGCACTTTCCTCTCCCTTCGTTTCATCAGAGAGTAGAACTATGCCGTAGTAATCCACTTTGAAGTCAATATAAGTATCCAATTAAAACAAAATTAGATCGCCTATTCAAACTTATTGCATCAACTACATTTCAAACTAGACTATTCGTAGGTCAATCAATAAATAAAATGACTGTCCTATAACTCACCATTTCCTTAGCAAAAATTTGCGTATGCAGAACAATCTCAAGCTGTTGCAATCTTGGCCTGTGCACTTGCGAGTATAAAACTGATATAGTAAATGACGATCGCTCCAAGTGGTATGAATGTCATGATTAAGCAATTTACTCCAGCCTAAGTCAATTCCAGAAGTCCTTCATTTGCTGTTCAGATCACAAATAGATTTTTACCGTCTAAACAAATAAACAAAAGTATACTTTTTTAGCTATGGATCCCTGTACAGTCACTGTAAACCATAAGCTAAACTTAAGCCCCTAGCACAATCGTAATGTTTTAAATGTCTATTCTTCACCATATTCTAACTCAGTGCCACGCACTAGAGAAAAATTTCAACTACTGCTAGCCGATAGATCCAACGAAAGGAAAGTAGCCGGAACTCGCTTTTCTTTGATATAATAATTGAAGGCCTCCATGCATGAACCAGGTATGTTCCCTTTTTGCGATTTTCGGGAAATCGCGTTTAAAGTTTTTTGTTTTGCCTGTCGAGAGCGTCTATCATACCTGGTTTTTGTAAACCAACTGCCCTTAATATTGATAATAGGACTTTTACCTTCGGATATGTTATGCGGCTGGTCATGAGCTGCAAAATGGCACCATAAACCGCAAAAAACTTGTAACTCGACATACCTTGTTCTTGCATGGAAGCCTTCAATTAATCCAATAGGCCAACACCGTGTCTCAAAAGCTAACGTTTTGACTAATTTTTACATCGTGTGCAGATAGGAAAACGGCGTATTGTTTCGGCCTGGTACCTTCATATTTTTTTATTTTATTTTTTTTTTTTACCGATCTCTGGCGTATTCCCAGAGACTCGCCTCCTGATTTATAAGTCTAGAATAAGGGTCAAAACATTTTTCCCGTTAAAGAAAATGTTTCGAGCGAACAAATTTCATTTTAAACATTGTGAGCGTGTCCGGGGAAACACCGCGCGCATTTTTGCATGAATCGCAATACCTTTTTTACCATCTGTCCCATTTGCACGCGTTATGCACCAGATTGTTTTACTTACTAATTACTAAAAAACGCCCTATACATGTTGCAATAAAACATTGATATATAAGGTAGGCGAACGGTTTTTCTAAAGTTGGGGGGCCAAAACCTTTGCGCCACAATAACTCAGCCACCACTGAACGGATTTTAACCATTTTCTTAGGGAAAATGCGGACTATGCTCGGATTTTACGGGTTTGCTTGGATTTTGAAAAAAAATGAACGGCGCCCCCTGGAGCCTCCCCCCCCAGAATTTGAATTTTTTTTTTACGTCATCGTGGGTAACAACCATGAGCGTTACAATTATAAAACCAGGTGAAAAACATATATGTCATTGGGGAAAGCGTTCCTGCCTTAATAATCTACTTAGAAATGTTAAGGGGGCCTGAGAGGGGGTCATATCATGCTATGTTGCAAGAATGGAGATATCTTTTCTATTATCAGTCTGATCAGCAAGATTTTCCACTGTTGTGTGGCACTTGGACTGGGCTAAGAATAGCCCTATATAATGTTTTAAAAATATTGATACATGAAATGAGCGATCGGTTTGTACAGAAGTAGGGGACCAAAACCCTTGCACCACGATAACTCAGCCGCCACTGAGCGGATTTTGAAAAAAAAATTTAGGAAACATGCGCACTAAGCCCTGATTATATAGTTTCGCCTGGATTTGTATAAAAGTGAGCTCGACAGCACATTAAGTTAATGCATGAACAAAATGTAATAGAACGTCAGTTTAGTAATTTAGCGATGCAACTTAGTATTAGAGGTATAGGACTAAATAAACTAGCACAGATGCAAAATGTCAATTCCCATCGTACAAAGTCATTAAACATGGAAGCTCGCTATTACCGCTGGTATCCACATGTCTTGGAAATTGAGTTTCTAGACGAATATGCGCCAGCATGTTGACAACACGCCTACAGGAGAATGGATTTAAACTGGAGTGAATCTCAACATAGATAACATAGGTAAAAATATAGACAGGTAATAAATAGGCTGTGTCAGCTACTTCCTACTGAAACATTTCCTTGGCGCTCGAAAAGCGTCACGCCTATGTGGCGTCATCATTATGTGACAAATCAGCCTTCGGTAATTGATCTATGATTCTAAGTAAACGTTTTGTGCTTCAGTGAATATAGACTATCAAGAGCTACAAAGTTAAGTCTGATCATTTCAACTCTAAGAGCTCAATACAGGGGCTTTAGCATCTTTGTAGCCATTATTAAACTACATCGTGTTCATATCAAATCAACAATTAGGATGTCTGCAAGCATATCTAAATGAAATTACAAATAAAAACACTTCAAAATAAGTAGGTCAGCAATGTTCAAGGCCAATAGCTATATCAAATGTGCTAAGGTTTCAGAGTCGTTGTAAATGTAAACATCGTAAACAACTGTCAGGTAAACTTGCTTGAACACTTACCGTTCTGTCAAAGGCACGATTAAATTTTGACAATCCAAATAATTATGTATTAAGTTCCATATTAATCACAAACTTTAAACCTCAAAGTGTGCTACTCATACGTGCAATATGGCATAACGTAAATACTGCATTTTGTGGTTAATACTGAGTGCATAAAACTTCTAGTTATATTGATCATCGCTAGGTTATGTTACAAGATAGCATTGGCACTGCGCCGTCTATCGGCATGGTACTGCAACCCATAAATCAAGACGCAGGCGTAAGTAAGCTGTGCTAACTTTAGTTGATGATGAAGTACTTCCTCTATTGGCACACAATATATGATGTAGTTGTTCCCTTCTCTAGGTGAAGCGTTATGGCAGCTTATGGCGACATATCTTAGTCAAATCTTGACACAACGTTAAAAACCCTACCGTGGTTTATCGTACTATAGAATTGCATTCAACACTTGTCGGCGTCTACGTCTGGTAACACTGACCAGCTGCTGTGATCGCCGGAAAGTTTGCAACTGATCACGTGGCACGAGGTCCGGAAAATACATTGTAACTTCTTTAGCTTTCGTTTTTGAAACACCCTTGTCTTGCAACAGCTGCTCCAAATCGCAGCTAGAATCAACTCCAAAGTACTTCATGGAAGAGTTAGGCAGAAAATAGCGACGCCATGAGTTAGGCTACTATAGGATCGATAGCGTTCAGTAACAATAAACAGGCGCAATAGTAAATCCGCCTCCTGAGTTGTTTGTTTTTGTGATCTTTTTCTGTCAGTGACGTACTTCACTCAAACAGCGCGTCTTGTGTACCGCAGTGGCGTAGCGCGCCCCTTAAAATGGGAGGGGCGAACAATTTTCCCGCGCCCACAAGTTATCTGCGTGCACGCACAAGGTGTGCATGGATTTTATATAGCGCACCATCATCTGGCACATTGTACGCCATGATTTTCGAAATATCTCCTCTATGCCAGTAGAATCATTTAGATAAGCAGTTTTGATTCGTTTATTTATGCTTTAAATGATGTTGTGGTAATTTTCAAACTGATTTGGGACAATACACAGTCTTTTGAAAACATATTGACAAAGGGTGCATCGAGCCCCTCCGGCGCCTGCAGATTTTTTTTTCACCGAGTGCAAACAAATTCTTAAATCGCGGGCTACACTGTACAAGGGAAGTAACCAATTTTAAATAAAATAGCTTGGGCAGAATTTTGAGAGGATTAAACACTGAGGCTCATCACTGTTCAATCCCTCTCAATTTTTTTGTCAAAAATGGGAATAATATATTGTCCAGTAAGAAATCATGACTATGGGTTTTCAATGTCCGAGAATTTTTCACTCAAACATTCCATAAATACTCAACAATTTTTGAAACTACAAACAAGAACGAACAGCTTTGAGAAAAGCGTTCTGTGCAAGCTGCAAACTTCGCGAGTAGGGTCAGCAAAAAACACGGTGTCCCCTGGACCACCAAGAAGACCAACCGGGAAGGGGCTGGGAGGGGGGTGCACAGAACGGTACAGCTTGATTTACAGAGAAGTGCCATGATTGCCATCAGCTTGTCCCAATTTTTGGGTAAAAGTGCACCACCTGGCATCAACGTGAGGGGCACCCATGCCTAGACCCCCGGGCCTGTGTTTTAGAATACTGGGACTGCAGTGCAGGCCTTGCTAGGCCCTCTCTGGCTGAGCCTTGATTAACCTGCTTAATGCCAAAATTTCAACGATTAATTGATTGTGATCAGTTTTGAGCGAAATTGCCATGAAAATCAATTATATAAAGCATACTAGACATTGCTCGGGCTTTTATATGACAGTGGGGAAAACTACGCCCAGCATAGCATTTTAATACAATGCATTTGTATTGAGGATTAAGTACAAAAGCAGGGTGAGCAAACAGGCTTTTTCAGATTATTTTTCTGATTTAAAATTTTATGATTATTTCTGTGCATCATCAAGACCCATGGCTGCCATAATTTGGAGGCGTCAGGTTTCTGGCGCCCGGGGCGAAAATGTAAAATGTCGACCCCCCTCCAAAAAACTCGTGAATGGGGCGAGATGCTGACAATAAAATTATAAGGGTATCCCCCCCCGGGCCCCCAACTTTTTCAAACGGCGGGGAATTCCAAGGCCCTCCTATCCCCCTCGACGCTACGCCACTGGTGTACCGTGTTGATCATTGTCGGACGTGACTCACTCTATCAACAGTCATCGACTGCAGTCATGTAGGGGCGATGGTAATTCGAGTTCGGATGCTCGGGGAAAAATTTAATTTCTTCCATTAACATTTGTTACCTCATTTTCCCTAACGCAGAGTTGCGCCAAACGTACTCGCTGACTTCGCGCACAAAACAATTTATCTCCCTCCGCTTCGGATGGACACATTGACTCTACCTGTTCTCAGAGTCGACAAACATCATCTAGATCCGGTGATAAAAAAAACGCTTTGTTGTCATCGACGCTGCAGGCCGTTTATTGCTAAAGTTAAAAATGTTATATATATATATTATTAGCTAAGACAGCACGCAAATTCCTGTATAGGCTAAAGCCTGCGTCTATACCCCATATTTCACTGGTCAAGCGAGCGAAAAAACACTGAATGTACATTCAAAATTTTAAAATTAATCTTCAAAGGGCATGGGGATGCAAGTAGCCTAGCATTTACGGGAGGTGGCTTTGCCCCTCCACTATTTTCTTGGGGATGCTCTCAAAAGTCGCCCCCGAGATAAACGTTGACAATTTTTTTAATTTAAATTTTTACAAATTATACATTCTTACTAATTTACGACGGGGGGAAATTTCCGAGCGGTCCAAGGCTGTGGCGGCGATTTTTAGCATGCGTTCGAGAAACTGTTGGACTATTGTTTGATACAATAGTTTATAATCACTCGTCGTCGTTATTAAATATAGCTAACTTTACATGCCTAATTCAACGACAATTGAGCCTCAGTAAGACGTTTATTATTTATGTTCAACTTAAAAATAGAAGCAAAATAAGTTTAACATCTTAGACATTTTGATTAGCTTTAAAAATCAGCATACATTTCGCTAAAACAGGTGCATCGGAAAGTTTAGAAAATACGCCCACATTTTCCTCAAGCTAAGCTGAAACTTTTTATGCCTGACGTCAACATTTTTCAAATAAAATATTAATGCAACGAAGAGTAGTTCAGACAGCAGCTTTCATATAACAGTATCCATTAAATCATGTCAGACTCACAAATAAGAGTAAGCATATAGATTCGGACACATATTTATTTGTAAGGTCGATAATAAATCAGACAAATTAATATTATTTCACAAAAGACGGTATGTGTCTGCAGTTCTGCTTTAGGTTCTAGTTGACAACATCATATTTTTTTAAATGGCAAAGGCAAGACAAGAAATAGATTTGCCCCCTTACAAAAATCGCCTACGTTATGGCTACTTCGACCTTTCAAAAATTCACCCCTCTCGTAAAAATAAATTGCGAATGAGGGCGACTTTTAGAGCGCTCGGAAACTCGCCTTCTCGTAAAGTTCATGAGGGGGCGATGTTTTGCTACTGCTGAAAGTCGCCGGCAGGCGAACTTTCGGGAGCGATGTTTGCCAAAGATACCAGCCCCCCTTGCAGCCAGGCAGTCCAAACACATTAAAATAAAAAGCAAACTTCTTCATCCACCGAGATGAAGCTGATGAGCGCATGCAGACAACTGCGCGCCCAAGCTGCAATGAGCACATGCGTGCATGCAGGCCACTGCGCGCCCAGGCTGTGATGAGCACATGAGTTCACGCAGGCCACAATGCCGCGCGACCCGGCTGTAATGAGCAGAGCGGACAACGACTGCGCGATGATGAAGGACGACGCTGTTGCTGCAAACGAGCTGAAGAGATTCTGTCTGCAGCTTGTCCACTACGGACAGTTAAAAACCGCGCAAAGTTTGAGAGTTGGCAGCAGCGTTGAAATACCGGATACACGTCAGAGCCTGGATGCATGTGGACTGAGGTACGATACACTGGATGCATATCTTATGTTTTATTTTATTGACGGTTACGCTTTCCCACGCAAACAACTTGTTCCCGCAGAGTACAACAGAGTAGTGCTCAGGATTTACACAGATGGCGTGCATCCCGGCTACTCGAGACTGATTGATGAGAAGAACGGCGATGCATGGGGGAGTACGGCAATCACTGAATTGGGAGAATATGACTCTGTACATGGTCCTGCACGACAATATAATTCGTTGGCTGCAATGCTGCAAGGAAACGCGCTAAACCAGAACCAAGCAGGATATATCAGATATATGATACCGCTGCGAGACTACGTCCGCACCGTTCACTCTCCGTACTGGCCGGTAGAGGCGTCCGAGTGGATCACTAGAACACGCCGTCACGCCTGTCCGTCCAAGTCTGTTATCAAACAAGTCGTCAGAAACGGGTGTGACTTTGTTTGCATAGCACACAAACTGAGTTGTAACAAGGACAACAATAAGGAATGGAGGTTTTCGTTTTCAAAGGCTGAATTGCTCGTCATTCAAAGTTGGACGAGCTCACAGAAAATCGCATATCGTGTGCTCATGTACAAGATGGTCGTGTACTCATGTACAAGATGGTCGAACAAATTGAAAAACAAAAAGACAACGAAACATATTTGTGCACGTATTATATCAAGACGTTGATGCTGTGGGCGTGTGAGGAAGACCGAAAGAATTCTGGACTGAACAATCGTTAGTGCATTCAATACAACAACTGCTGATAGAAATGGCTGAGTGGTTGACATTGAAGTTCTGCTGCAACTATTTCATACCAACCAACAACATGATGGATCACTTGGTGGACACTGACGTATCCCTCGACGTCGCGGCTCTGTTTAATGCTTCTGCATCCTCTGGGTTGATTGCACGGATGCAAGCACTGTGCACTCGCGATGACCTTCTAAGTATTAGGCGTAACTATACGTCTGATATGCCGACATGGATTCACAGGGGTTTGGTCATTTTAGATCGCCTTTATCACATTAAAGATACCCTTTATGATTTAGGTTCAAATAATTTTTCACAAGATTTACAGACGACCATAGTTCAAGAACTGGTTAATATTTACCGCGGACTTGCTTGTCACAGAGAAGCTGTCATCCGTGAGCGAGGGCACAATGTGTGCGTCGAGCAGAAGAATGCTTCAGTGCCGCTACGAAACTGCATCAGTCCACGGAGCGCGATTTACGACGCACAGCCAAAACAGTCTTTGCTTCTTGTATTGTCAACTTCTTCATGGAATACGACGCCGATCGCACAGTCAGGCACAAAATTGGTGTTGAATCTGAGACAAAAAAAAACGTTTTGCTCAACCGATCAAATGCAGAATTAGTAGAGTATCAAGTTTAAAAATACACATTGTACACAAACCACAATGAACAGATTAAGAGTGAATTATTAGGAGTAACTGCTCACGCGTGTGACGCGTTATCGCTGGTTGTCTATGCGACGTCCCCAGTCACCGCCGAGATAAATATCAATGAAGCGTGTTTCTACCGAGAGTGGCCAGATCGCAGTCCGTCAGTGAACGTGTTTTGGTTTATCGCCAAGGCGTATCTCGCCAATCTCTACTACACTCAACGTCACTACAAGGCAGCGCTTGAGACGTGCAACGAGGTTGTTCACATGTGTAAACATTCTTTAGGAAATGAACGGTTTGCTGAGTGGACATTTCCAGCGTTACTGACGTGGGCAGAAGTTTACGACAAACAACTCCAAGCGGTGCTCGGATTGTGTTGGCTCTGCGCGTTTGTGTCAAATAGAACAGACGCGCGCTCTGTGTGCCTCGCCATGTGTCCAGTCCAGTTCGTTCTTTATCTCAAGGCGCGCTGTGCCCTCGATCAACGCTGCGTGAACGATATACAGCGATGTTTCACTGAATACAAGACCCACGTGACAAAATGCGCATCATACTGTCTTGATATTTCGCTGATGCTGAAAATGCTAGCCGCGTCGTTGAGGTGTTTGTGGCGACGACGATGATGTTTGACAGCGTGCGCTGCGATGAAAAATCCATTTAGCTTTAAATTTTAAACTTTTGGCAAGAAATGGAATTATTTTTGCGAGACCAGAGTACCGTTTCTGATGTGCAGGAGCAATAATATACTGCCACACTTATGGGCAAACACACCCCATAAAAAGTCGCCGACACCCAATTTAGCCTCAGCGTGCTAAGTGGCTGCGGCCGAGCATGTAATAGCGGAGCCCGGGTGCAAAGGGGAAAAAAGAATTCTTTGCCAACTGAGAACTTTATGGAATAGCTATGAAGTTCCTTTGTGAAGGAAGTGCAAAAAACATGACGGCAAAAATCACTTTTTTGCTTAAATGTTATTTTTGACATTTACCCAATAATGTACTTCCGATGTCGCCTTTCACTTTTTCAACATGGCTGCGCAATGTGCATGACATTTTGCGCGTTTTTTTTGCAATTAAAGCTACAGATTTCTAACTCCATCAACTATTAACTAATTCAGTGATTTTCCCATGACTGACTACGACGATATTTGAATTTGTTTTCAACTTTAAAGTCAGTTATCTCAAAATGTTGACTTTTGTTTACTTTTTCCTTTTTCCCTTTGCCCTCAATTATATTAGGGAGCTGCGGCTGCTCCCTGATGCCGCCTTCCATTCCCTCTCACACGTCCAGATCACAACCAGTCTGCCTTTAGTAACAAAAAAATTACCAGTAACAAACGCTATGGATCTCAATGCTAAGAAAAATCGTGGATGACCATCCGATCACCACTTTTACGCTATTGCAAACTGTTTGAATACAAAACTAAAAAATTATGCACAAGAATTCAATATGCAGACCGGGAACCGTGCTTCCAACGCGAGCATTACCTCAGGACACAGATATGCGCTAAAATGCTAAGAAACATGACTTAACCACCGGAATAGAGTGACGCAGGGAAATTCCCGTCTCAGTACTCCGACAAACTTATCGTCTCTGGTGAAGCCTTGACGGCTTTGCCCGCGAGTCTGTTATAAGCAACATGTCTGTTCTATATAACACAAACGCGCAGAGCGAACAGAATCCGAGCAGCGCTTGGAGTTCATCGTCGTAAACTTCTGTCTACCGCGTCGGCCACAACACTGGAAATGTATCTTCAGCTAACCGTTTATTTCCAAACGAATGTTTATACGTGGCAACAACCTCGTTGCACGTCCCAAGCGCTGCCTTGTAGTGACATTAAGATTCGTAGAGATTAGCTAGATACGCCTTAGCGATAAACCAAGACACGTTCACTGACGGACTGCGACCTGGTCACTCTCGGTAGAAGCTCATTCTATTGACTCTCGACAGAATGGCAATCTCCGCAATGTCGCCCAGCATACAATAAACAACCAAGGACAACGTGTCAGACGCTGGCGCAATTGGGTTTGCTGCATTTTGCAGGTAAGTTCTACGAGATTCCAGCGATGGGGGCCACCAAGTCAAAGGTTCCGGTAAGATGGGATTCCGCACGACATCACTCTGTTTACAGTGCATATGATAGGTCACGTGACCAGCCAAGATGGCTGACAGGATTCTAGCGCTGTGCGATTTACTGTGTTTCGCGGTTCATTTCATGCAAAAACGCCCCCTAAAACTCGTTAGAAGTATGGTGACCAAATTCTACTCAGCGGCAGCTGTCACTGCGGCGAAGGACAAACTCGTTGCCGACGTGTCGGCGCTTAACTGTGAGAACTAGCCGCGGCCTGTTACGAGAAGGACATCCCACAATAGAACCAAATACGAACTATATTTACGAATACGAACAATATACCAAATACGAACAATATATTTGCGCTTGTGCAGTTCGTCGACGAGAAAGGGCTCTATGGTCGCCTTCCGCTGTACCATATCGAACAATCCGGAACAACTCTCGCTTTTGAGGATGGACAAGGGGGACGTGACTGTCATTCTTAATTAGTTGGAGCGTATGGAGGGACTCATGGACTCGGTGCGATGTGATATCTCCGAAAACAGGTCGGCCATTGAACAGATCGCTAGGGCTAAAAATAGCGGTGTCAATTCGCCATTGCGTCGCGCCGGCCTACTCTTGCACCCTCAAACAGCTTGGCAATCTGGCGTATGTGTGTTGTGTTCTTGGGCAAGCTCGACAGGGTTTGCCCACGCGTTGTGCATAGCGTCGCATCGACACTTGAGATAGAGCGCAAACTGCATGGGACACTCTCCGAGCTGCACTGATCGACGCTGTCCCACGCTCTACACGGACGTGAAGAAAGAAAGGAGTCCAAGCTTTGCGTAGATCTCCTTGTCGTATATTTCAGTCCATTGCGCTAAAGTGAGGACTCGAAACGTCAACTCGGCGAAATTCAAATTTTCTTTCCACAGTTTGGCGATTTGAATAATATCGTCACAAGTTCGAACTGCTGCCTTGTAGTCGCAGTGTCGTGTAGTAAAAATTCACCAAGTACGACGTGGTGGTGAACCAGAACACGTTGACTGTCGGACTTATGCCGAGCCAAGAGCGAAAAAAGCTGGTCTCTCGAAATAATGTCCCGTTTGAGTGTAAAAAATTCATTGTAAAAACACAGATCCGGTATTTGTCTTGGGCATTCCGTTGTCTCGTGCGTCACCATCGTTAGTCGCTAGCGTAGCTCTTCCCGTAAAGGAATACATAGGACCCACCAACAAATTATTTACATTATCAGTTTAGAAACTAACTAAAATATGCAATTAACTAAGATAACCAGTAAACTGGTGAACCCATTCCTAAAATA
>JAQIWG010007255.1:0-12497 GCA_034695025.1 Chamaedrilus cognettii
CGACGGTTTTCACGCGCATGCCCAATGTTGCGTGTACCAGCTCGCAACTAGACGTAAGCTACAATTTTCATCTATCCATCACTTTCGCATACAACACCTGCTTGACCTAGAATGTTCTCTGAAAGCTGTACTCACCTGCTGAGGAGTTACAGTCCCACTCGGTCATGTCTCACTTGTCTCTCATAAATTATATTGTCCTAGAGATGCCGACTTGTTCGCGCGTCTTCAAAAGCAAAGTCTCTTGTTTTCCAAAGCATCGCCAGACTGCGCGCTTATCGTTAACGGGTAGCCACCGTTGTTGCTATCGTCATCGTTAACGAAGACATCACTGACGACAATGTAGGCCTACAGTCAGCGGATGACGCGCGCGCAGAGAGGGCGCGCGGATCCATGTTACGCTCTCCATGAACTGCATTGTGTTACAGTCCGTGCGCCGCGTGTCTCGCTAACTGCGCCTTGTGGCTGCAGGAGCAGCGGCTCGGAACGTGAGACATGAGGCCTGCAGGCGAGTTGAATCAAATCTCAGCGAGCACGCGGACTCGGGGCTTAGGTGAGCGGACCTCCTGTAGGATACACAGGCGCGCGGGCTGCACGAACGGGCTTGTCTCGGAGCCCGCTTGATGCTGCACGAACCAGTCAACGTTATAATCAGAAAGGCGTTTAACCCATTAAGTTTCCATCCTTTAGCCTATCAGAAAATTCACTAAGAACACGTTTTGCATTGTAATTCTGATTTTGGCGTAAAGAATAGTAGGTCCCTATTACCATTCTGTCCTCCTCAACGAATGCCATGTTGTCAACAAATCACGTTACTGTTAAGTTGTAAACCGTTGTAAATGTCAAGACTGTTCTATACTGTTTTAACTAATACAGCACATTTTTGAATATTTTGTACCGTATTTATTTATCTAGTAGTTATAGGCGTTGAATAATTGTAAGTCTAGAGGTTGGTTTGTTTGCGTTCGCATTGTAGTGTCGAATTCTTTAAAAAAAATCTAATAATAGTTTCTTTTATTCTTAACACGATTAGGCCCGATATGTTACTGTTCGTACCGCTCGAAAAATCACGTGAAGCTTTGATTTGCAACAGCACGCCATTGCAGGATACTCCGTGCATTTGTAGCCTACAGCTCGAGCTCTTATATCCCAATGGCCAATAGCAAGTGACACTAAAGGTCGCTGCTCTGCGCGGTTCTCGGTCCAGACATGATTTACACGCCGCTGACTCGCGTGGTACGGCGCTGTGTAATTGGAGGTCTTAACATGAGCGGGGGCCGTCAGGACGGGTCTTAGAGGGTCTTTGCCTCGAGTCCACGCAAATTAATCAGCGTATACCACGTACATCGACTATGGGCTATGGGTCGAGTAAGTCGTCGAGTGGTCGAATGAGTCGAGGGGCCCACAGTGGGATGTGGAAAGTATTCGAAAAGTTTGGGGAAAACATTCTGTCAGCACCCCCCTCCCCCACGCTCGTGAGTACATTTTGAAAGAAAAAAAGAGTTTGGGAAGCTGCAGGGGTCCATTAGGATGTTTTCGGGGGTGGGGGAGGGGCAACGTATCCTAACGTCGGCCCTGCGGGGCCCCCATTGTGGTTCCAATTATTGTGCTCTCAAGATACAAATGCATGGCCTGCATACTAGACTGCAGTGCTGAATGTTCGCAACTCATTCTACCTGTAGAGTGACAGCCTGGATGTGGTCAACTCGCACTCGCTAGATGGCTCCTCGGTACAAGTGAACATCAAGTGTAGGCTGAACTAAAATCTCGAAATAAATCACTTGAGGGTATGAGATAAATGAGAAAGACAGGACAGGAGAATGACAGGGAATGAATGACATTATTATGACAGGGGATATTTAACATTTAATTTGCTGTCAATTTAGTTATATTAATAACAATTTACTAAGAACAGACAATGTTTATAATAGCTAACTAGACAAACTCTGAGTCAAGGCACCGACAGCTCACGTGATCTAGAGCTGCTCAATACAGTTATACCACATAATAATTCCGTGAGGGGCATGCTAGTCATTGCTTTTCGCCTGAGACACGCGAGACTATTAAACATGTAACATAGTCACTGGTATCCCAAAAATTAAGGAGACCCCCTGTGTCTGTGCGTATAGCTGTGAATAGTTAGTCTTGACAAATCTTCAATACAATTATCACATAATTATTGCATTACAGTCATTAAAGGACAGTACCGACAGTCAAGCCGAGGCTACCTCTTGCCACTGAACGACGTCAAGAGTTAATTATTGTTCACAGATTTTGAATGCCCGTGCACGCGCCAGGTCGTGCATTTGGAACTGAGGCGCTTGTCCTCTCTGAATGGCATTATGGCTGTTGCAGCTGTAATCGTCGCGTTCCATCGGCTCACCAGCGACAAGTACCAGTGACGTTTATCTGCTGCTCCTGCTGCTGCTGCTGCTACTGCTGCTGCAGCAGCCATGCTGCTGCTGCAGCAGCTGCTGCTGTTGCTATGTAGCCTACAGTTGAACGCGCACCAACGGGGAAGGGGGACGACTGCCCCACTAGACAAATTTCGTTGTTTTAACAGGGACACAAATGTGGCGCAGGCGTCACATTGAGAGGGGTGCGATGGGCGCACCCCTACTTCCCCCAGCCTCCCCTCCCCCCAATCTGTGGCGCCACGGCCGCCGTTATCTTCACACAATTGTTTGATGCGCCAAAGATCACTTTACTGCGACCTACAAAACCGTCCACTCAACAAATCTACAAAACCTACAACCTACAAACCTACAAATATACAAAAACCTACTAATCTACAAACTTCCAAATCTACAAACCTATAAATCTACAAACCAAGAAATCTACAAACCTACAAATATACAAAACCGCCCGTTCAAATATATACGTAGAACGATAGTGTTCAGCGCCAGCCGTCCACTGGTAGCGGGGGTCAGAGCCAGCTCCTCGCAGCAGGACCACACGCTGTCGGGACTGTTCGTCGTGCCCCACGGAGCCGACCTACTGCCTGTAACGCGCGGCGGAGCTAGTAGGTCTATCGGCTGCCGCTGCAAATCAGCAGCAGCAGCAGCAGCGCTAAGGCAGATGCCGCGGCGCAGCGCCGTCCCAGACAGCGCGTCAGCGAGTCAGCGACCGCGCGCACAGGCGGCAGCGGCACTGAGGCAGCGCCGTGCACAGTCGCAGCAGCGCTGGGGGCCGTTCAAGTATTATGTAACGCCAAAAATGTCATTTTTTGCCGAACCAGGTCCTACCCACCCCTTATAACGCATTATAACGCCGGGCCAGACCACCCCACAATGGTAATGATAAAGTAAAGAATAATATGCTGAAGTGCCCACCCCCAGAGTTCAAATAAATTGTAAAAAATGCTATTTTTGGGCATTTTTTTCCAAGAGACAGGTTTTCGACAAATTCTAGCTAATATGTTTGCTAATGTTATATATCAATTTGTGTCGCCTGCACATCCACCCCTTATTACGGGCAATATCATAATCCCTACCCACCTACCCACTCTCAAGCGCTATATAATACGTGAAAGGCCCCTGAGGCAGCGCCTGTGTCCATGGCAGACAGTCGCAGCTGCGCCAGCGCGACACAGTATATCGACAATTAAGGGCGCGCGGCCGCGTGCAGGCTACAGCGACGCAACCGCACGCGAGGCACCACCAGAGCTGAATACCAGGGTAGATCTGCTGCGCTGTCTTTTGTTGTCGCAATGCTGATTCTGCTGCGGATTCTGCTGCTGCAGCTGATAGACCTGCTGCTGGATACCACTACTGCTGCTGCTGCTGCTGCTGTCTTGTCGATATTCGTGTTCTTGGAATTAGCGGAGAAGTAAGCGGTCAGGCGTAGCGTGCAGGTGCGTAACAGCGTAGCGCTCCCGCCGCTGGTCGTTAATTGGCTGGAGCGTGTTGCGCGGACTACTCGCTCACCACGAGCGCGCGTGTCTGAGACGTGAGGACGAGGATCTTATTCTATAACACGCGCTGCGGGCTGCTGCAGGTGCAGCGTCGTGCACAGACTACAGACTGCCGCACATGCGTCTCCGGTCGGCTGTTGCTGCCTACTATCAGCTTCGTCTGCAAGGCTTGTAAGCAGTGTGGCACAGACAGTAGTCAATGTTGCTGCATATTGTATTAGCTGTATCTGTAGCGTAGGAAGTTACATGTATCACGACAGTATAACATGGTCTCTTCTCAGTCAGTGCTTCGTAACGTCATCGCTTTATCTGCAGCATTATGTCACAGACAGTAGTCTGTCTTCGATTGTTGCTGCATGCCTACAACATCAGCTTTATCTACAATAAGCGGTGTTGCCCAGACAGTAGTCTGTGTGCTGTAACTGTTGTTGCTGCCCACTTGCAGCTCATTCATAGGCCAACTAGAAGTGTCCCACGGACAGAAGTTTGTGTGGAGTAGTTGCTGCAAAGTGTCGGCTTCAACTATCGCAGTTGAGTAAGCTTTGGCTTCAACTGTCGCAGTTGAGTAAACTTTGGCTTCAACTGTCGCAGTTGAGTAAACTTTGGCTTCAACTATCGCAGTTGAGTAAATTTTGGCTCCAACTGTCGCAGTTGAGTAAACTTTGGTTTCAACTGTCCCATTGAGTAACTTTGGCTTCAACTATCGCAGGTGAGTAAACTTTGGCTTCAACGGTCGCAGACAGTATATCTGTGGTCAGTTGTCAGCATGTACTAGGCTATCAGCTTCCACTGCAAGGCTGTAAGCTGTGGGTCGCTGACGCTTCGTGGGGTATAAGCTTCAGAGGTCTCCCGCCTACGCATTGCTGAGGAACTGTGCGGGGGAGGGGAGGGGAGTTTCGTGGCATTTATGAGAGGGCTACCGCCGGGAATTGTGTGCGCGTGTGAGGGATGTGGGGGGAGGGGGCAGCCGATTGTCGGAGAGTGCAAGGGGGCTGGCGGGTGTGAGGAGGGGGGTCAGCTGACATCCAGTGCGATAACGAAGGCGCGGTCACGCCGCATCAAGACGCAGACGGATATTAACAAAGCGTGGGCGCGCGGAGCGGAATAATGTCTGCAGACTGCGGACGAAATTTGAGACTGCTCGCCAGTGCCGGGTGAACAATATCTAAGACTGCGGAACGAGATCTGAGACTGCTTGTGTGATGAATAATAACTTAGACAAATTCTGCGATTGTTGGGTGGTGAGTGATACACGACTGAACGAGTTTGATGTGTCCCAAACCTCCAGTATATACATGTACTTGTAAGCTCTCAGTGTTCTAGCCGATGTAATAATAAATAATAATAATGATGATTTCGCGTCCGTTTCATAGTCTGGCGACCATATCGGGGACGCCCTCCTGGCAACACAGGCATCATCCCTAGTCCACCCAGACTGAGATAGACACCAAGGCCAAGAGGGAAGGTCATGTCGGTAGACTGGGTCAGTTGTCCGTTTGGCAGCCGGTTAGGTTGATGATTACGGCGGGAAAAGGTGAGTCTTCAAACCGGAGAGGAAGGTAGACAGTGTTGTACATGAACGCAAGGAAAGTGGGAGATGTCTGGATAGGGTAAAGTTTGGCCCAGCTTGCCACACTAATTGTCTCAACTATTCTGTTTCTGTTTCGCCATTATGCAGGCTTGCAGTGGATTAACAGGCATTCTCCAGCCAAACTGGCCCTTACGGATTAACTAGCATAGATCAGCAGACATTCACTCGACCAGCTGTCGGCCGAGTGTTGGATAGCCCACAGACGCACCAGCTGTGTGAGGCGTGAGATCACGTCCTAGAGGCTCAGTGCTGGATACAGACGCCCTGGAAGTGTGAGGCATATATAAGGTCAAGGTCATGGCGCCACACAAGGTCAAGGAGCTAGGTAGGGTACGGACGCGGGTCGGGGGCAGTTCTCTGGATACTCCTCCCCTGAGACCTCTTCTCCCTCTGCGCCCCCCGCCTGGCGTGCTGCTGCTGCCCCTGCTGCTACTGCTGCTGCAAGGGACCCACTCGGTGACCGGACAGATCGAGCTAAACCTGCCTCTAGACGCGTACGCTGTCTTCCGAATTGTGCTTTGAATAATAAATAAATTATTATTATTATAGTGGTAATAATACAGCAGAATTTTAGATCCTCGAAACGGAATTGATTTTATCACAAGCCTATCCTTTACATCTGCCTGTTTTTATCGCATGGGTATCAAATACCAGACCAAACCGTTCTTAGACATGCACTTCCTTCCCTTTTGTTAGCGGTGAAAGCTTTTTTTTAGGTTTTAGAAATGGTTAAGCCATATCCAGCCCGTTGGATGTGCGCAGCATACATGATTTTAGGATTCAGGATTCAGGGTTTAGGGTTGAGGTTTGAAATCTAGCACAGACGTCAACTGTGCACATGGTTAAAGGTTTAGGGTTGAGGTTTGAATCCTAACACAGACGTTGGACTGTGTGCATGGTTGATGGTTAAGGGTTCAGGTCATGGTTAAGGTTTGAACCGTAACGCCGAGGTTTGGTTGTGTGATGCAGAATCAAGGACGTGGCCGAGTCGTTTGGTCAGCAGATCTACGAGGCAAGCGCGCACGTCACTGCCCTCACTGACCTCCGCACTGTGAGGCCTCACACTATTCTAACATTTAATTTACCCTATGCTAATGCTTAACTAACCCTAATCTAACGCTCAACTTACCCTATGCTAATGCTTAACTCACCTTATGAGTTTAGCCAACGCTTACCTCTGGCGTCCTCTAACAAGATGGTATATAGCGTACTGCTTCATGCACTCCTAGCTGAAAGCGAGCATAAATACGATACGGCTTCACTTACTCCAAGCTAAAAACTAACTTATATAATACAATCTCATTTACTTTGGCTATGGCAGTTTTATAACGGTTATTGCTGTAGGAAGCTTATTTTTAAAAGTATTAGTCTCCTTTATGTAAGTGGCGCTGGCCGATATGTTTAATTTATATGAAAAAGCCGACGAAAGCTGTATTCATGAGGATCTCCTGCTTGTTCAGCATGACCACTGCGTATGCAACATTATGCTGTGTTACCTTTTCCCAGAAAGTTTGCTATCTTATATATCGTTGTCAACGGCATACAATATGCCGCGTAAGCAAGACTGTGGAGAAGCATGCAGGCTGCAGAGCAACAAAGATACTGAGGGATATGTCCCAAGATTTTATGTTGCCCGGACCACGTAAGCATGGCAAAGCTTTGTGCTGTCCATATTATGTTCTCCAGCCCTCCCCCCTTGCCCCCCTCCCCTTATACACATCGCCCACTGCGCGGCGCTCCCCAAGGCCGTTGTAGCGAGATGGTTAATGCACCGATCGATAGAGGCGGGTCGAGCAGGGGACTGGAGGGGTCAGTGACCTTGGACCGGCGCTATCACTGGACCCAGCCTGCAGGGGGGCGGGGGCCTAACTTCATTTCGGAGGAGGGGCTTTAGTTTTGGGGGTTTCGTTTTCGGGGGTTTTGTGGTAACCTTAGCCCCAATTTTATTGTTATTTTGTAATAAAATGTAATTCAGCCGCCAAACTTACTGGGTCAAAATAACTGCTTTTTAACTCTTCAGGAGGTGTTTGAACCTCTCCTAGCCCCTCCCTCCCCCCTCCCCCCCACCAGTCCACAGTCCTGCCTGTTTGGGCTGGCTGAGTCAATGACCCTCCCTCTGCAAGGAACTGAAGGAGATAAGAACGATCCGCAGATATACTGGAAAAAAGTGCACATTTGACAGTTTGGACCCGAAGTGAAAGTCGTTGATGAAACTAAATCAATTATGAGCGGAGTGTTTCACGAACAACTAGGCTCACAATGCTCGCCACAGAACTTCGAGGCGATATTGCCACTAAGTACGTTGGCAAATAAAAATGCGCAATAATGGTGAGACGCGCGGTGTAGTATAGTGCACGGGGGCTGTATGTGCGAAAACGTTGCAGAAACAGCGTAAATGTTTGACGCCGTGTGGCGCACACTCGTCGTGTGGCGCTGCGCACGCTACAGCCGCGGACGTCAATTAATATTTGATGTCCTCGCGTTCAGCCATGATCTATTATCTTCGTTCAACCTACGATAGTAGACTAGCTGTGGGCTCGCAGTTTGCGCGCGCTATCGCTCTATTCAATTACAGGATTAAACGCCCGTGAGGTCACACGTCATCTGTCGACCGCAAACATTTGTAAATACAGCTGGATATTGGATATTTCGGTTAAAATGCATTTTGCGGCTTTGGGACTTTGCGACTTTGAGACTTTGTGAATGCGTGACTTTGCAACCCCGATATAAGCGAATATTCTAGTTAAAACGCATTAGCAAGTTGGCACTATTTTGAAGCTTTTTTCATCATTTTTCTTCACTACAATCAATCAATTCACTACAAAACCAATGAGGTATTAAAAGATTGGTGAAAGAGGTTGAATGCTACCGATAATACCATCGAACCGTGCACTGCATTCAACAAACTGAAGACACTGCCTATTGGTCTAGGCTGCTATACACAGATGACTTTCATACTATATCTATGCGTACTAATCTTTCGTCATGCACTTGCGCTAAAGTTCAGTTCAAAGTTAGAACGTTCGGATAACGTGGAGGAAAGCATATGATTACGCTTGCAGCCATCTTGGTATTTGACAGTTTTTATCAGATGTGACGTGAAGCGTAAGGATTAAAAGAGACCGGTAAGCCGCTGGGGTCTGGAGTCTGGACGTCTTCGCCTGACAAGCTCCTATTCCGCATGCTCCTGGTCGGACTGGAGAGCTTATGCTAATTGCTCGCCCAGGGGCGTGAGTTAGACCACTAACGAGCTGCAAAAATTTAATCTGCGCCCATCCATCTTGGCTGTCTAATTTGCATAAAACCAGATTGAGGAAGTTACTTGATTATGTTTAGGGTTAGTGCTAGGATTAGAGTGATGATTAGGGTGGGATTAGTATTAGGGTTAGGGACGGTGTAATTTTTGGGGTTTGGGAGTCATTGCCGCGTGACTACTATCCAGTTTGAAAATTTGAAAGAGCCGATATTGCAAGAACCAGTGCGCCAGAACGCAGATTCCATTTCGAAGACTGCGGGAGGAAATGTTTTATTTAGTATGGGAGAGGCGTGAAAGAGAGGAATGGTGTACAGACACGCTCCCATGCAGCTAGCCGGCATGCAGAAGAGAGTCAGTGGGGCTGAAAGTGTGTAGGAAACTTGGTATAGATACCAAGCCTCACATGCCTCTCACGCCTGTAGATGGCGATAGAGGCAAGTGCAAATGTGTATACAGTATTTGGTATTTGATATTTTTGATGCTCAGCGCTTGTCCCTTGTTCAGTTGGGCGTGAATTTTTTTTTAAACGTTTATTTTTACTTTTACGTTTCTTTGCACCAATTGGCATCTAACCTGTTGACGCCATTTGTTTGTCTTTGTTTGGCGCCATCTTTTATCGCTTTTATCGCTTAGAAATTCGAATTTTACATAATTTTCTTGATAATTTTCTTGGACATAATTTTCTTGAACTGTGAAGCCTATCTTTATATAACATCCGCCGAAGTTATAGCAGAGCTGCTCAGTGTACACGGGGCATAGCAGGACTAGAGCACGAAGCTGCTGTCGACAGCTTCAACTTTCTCACAAATCGACAACAATCACAAAATAACGATCCCTTCCCGTCAGACGTCTCATCTCGTCCCGAGTTATCGACTGCGCCGGATCCAGGATTTAGCCTTAACCCCACCCCCTCTCTGGTCTAGGCCCCACCCCCCCTCCCTGGTCTAAGCCCCACCGCCCCCCCCCCCTCCCTGTCATATTTCCCTTCCATCGCTTCATGTTGACCACTGACGCGAGCGGGTGTTTTTAAACGTCAAGCATCCTCCAGTCCTCCTCAAAGCCTTTGCAGTCAAAATCAATTGCATATAAATTTCACGAAATGACCAGCCGCTGGGTAGGGGGAACCAGGGACTCTGGGGTGGGAGGGGTCCAGTGGCTCTGAGGGAAAACGTCTGGCGACTCAGGGATGGGGGTCAGTGGCTCGGGGGGGGAGTTCTAGGGGATTTCAATGACCAGTGACTGCAGCTAGGGCTGGCGGTCGCAGTTTCAGTAGCCATTTAGCCCACAGCCAGTAGACATTGCACATGTGTCTCTCACGCTGGGGGGTTATTTTCGTCTATAATAATCATCTGCCTGAAGGCGGCTGTTCTGGTGTAGTGCGTGTAAGCCTGCGTTGATACCGCTGTGGTAGCTGTTGTAGCCTAGCATTCTGGTAAGACCTATATGAATTTATTTGTTTGTCTTGTATTGTGTGCGTATGCCTTAGTATCTATTTTAGTCTATGTTCTAGGTAGAAATAGCAGATTTTTGTTCAAAATAATTATGATCGTTGCTGCGCTAGTGCTGATGAACTACCTATTGACGCTTAGTGAGCATCAGCAGACATCAGCAGCGCAAGCTTGTAGTAACGCGCTGCTGCTCCGTGCTGCAGGACTACCTGCTGATGGAGCCAAAGATCGAGGAGCTCCACGGTGCCAAGATCGTACTGGAGATGAAGCACTCGCTGGAGAACATGCTGCACAAGAAGGTCAAGGCCATTCGGGTAAGTAGGTCAAGCTGTTTGTGATATATTCATCAAGGCCATTTGAATAATTAGATAAAGTTGTTCAGGATGTATGGCTCAAGGCAAGGCCATTCGAGTAAGTAGATCAACTTGTCCTTGAAATACGGGTCAAGGTCATTAGAGAATGTCAAGTATTTGTTTGTGACATAGGAGTCAAGGTCATTTCAGTAAATAGGTCGCGTTGCTGGTGATGTGTGGATCAAAGAGTAGATGTTGACATAATATTATTTATTCTAAACGTTGGTTGATTTGCAATAATGTCGGAAAATGATTTGAACTTTAAATCCCGTTTCTTTCTGTCATAGGCAATCTGTTTAAGATTTTGCTCTATTGGTGCTTTTTATTTGATAAACATGTAGCATAGCCTACTGAGCTTGACGTCAGTCGTGTATGATGCTTTTATTTATATACTTGTTTAGCAACGAAAAAGCTAGGGGCCCCCCTATTAATAAGTGTACTTCTTAAGCCCTACGCCTATATGATTGATGTCACAAGGGTATTGCTTCAGTCAGCCTGTGCTGCCAGTAGCTGTTATCTGCTCGGTTTCTTAATAGCCTGCACCTCCACTGGTTTCTGAATTTAGAAATCTGGAATTAGTGTTTAGCCCACGCGCGCGATCATCTTTACTATTTACAGCGGTTAGAGGTGACGTATAGGAAAGAAAAACATTACCAGTTTAGCCTCAATGGAACAGCAGCGAATCTTTGCTTAATTTTCTCCGAGGGCTTTCACTATTTAGACAAGATTACTGTTCTGATATTTGATAGGCTGCTGTTATTGTGGTCACATAGAGAGATGATGTCGCTGAATCTTGTTTCTGTCTGGGTCTGAGTGGGCGTTGGCGCAAGCGAAGAGGCTCAGGTGGATAGCGTTCGGGGTGGTTTCTAATCTTTCACCCAGCATTTAATTGAACAAAACTGTGAAAGAAAATGAACCCCTACCAAAGTAGTTAATGTTAGTTGAATCATATTGGTGCACATGATGCAAACAGTGGATATCTTAATGACACTCAGATGTGAGTACTGCTGACATGGATCATGCTTCAGGCAGAAATGCAATAATTGCGCCGTAGGAATTATTTTGAAAATATGTTGCATTTATGTTGACAATGATGATGCGCAGTTTCACAATAAATTTTTTATGCAATTGTTCAGTGCATTTTCTTTTGACAAGGTTTGACATTGTATCGATTATGATTTCATCAATGGTTTCAATCTATGTGTTGTCTTTTTTGTAAAGAGTGACGATCCACTGCGTGCTTAACGTGAGCCTGTGGCTCGCTGTTTTTACTCGGGTTCCGTGGCATTTATTTTGATACCGTGCGTTTTTACTCTTTGTGACCGAAAATGAAATCAATTCAATTCAATGACGCTTCATTTATAATGCGTCATCGTGTGTTTTACTGCAATGAAATTACTCCGCTGACTGTAACTGATGTGTTGAGAAACATTGGTGTCACGTTATTTACGCTACGCTGTAAGTACACTGTCTAGTCATGCAGCCAATGGTTACTTCCAACCCTACAGGCTATGTTAATCGCGGAGTAAAGTGTAGAGTTTATTATATAAGCACATCATCTGAGCGGCTGGGTCATGCGCGTCCTCGCCGTTATATCCGAGCCGCTCTGTACGACACAACGAACGTTAAACATAACGCATCTTATATTTCTATTACCGACACGTGACCGCTGGTATCTCTCGGTACACGCGCACTTAACTAATCAACCCGTGGGCAGTCTCGCTTTATTGCACAAGGGGGGGCGGGGGGGAGGGCGGTGGACATGGACTTGAAGGAATGGAAGGGGGGGGGGGTGTTATGATGTCCGGTCTGTATAGGGGCTCTGCACCGAGTTGAACTTTGACCCCTGCTGCTGGCGCGGCGCGGCGGCCATTATTGAGATTTGTCGACATGACTTTCTGTCAATTGAATACCGCGCCGCCTGCCGTGTGCGTGTGTG
>JAQIWG010007256.1:0-12495 GCA_034695025.1 Chamaedrilus cognettii
CGTTCTTAGTCAAAACGTTCTTAGTCAAAACGTTCTTAGTCAAAACGTTCTTAGTCAAAACGTTCTTAGTCAAAACGTTCTTAGTCAAAACGCTAACGTGTGATTTATTTCATGTAATCAACAAGTACAAGTAACTCGCAAGCATGAACAGTAACGTACAACAGTATGCAGACACATCTAGGCCTATCTGTTGTCCGAGCAAGCGTGACTAATGAAAGCAAATCTGCTCTTAAACTGCACATAATTTGGTGCGGCGGTCGTAGAGAACACGCCATAGCGAGCGCCAAACGCATTACAGTAACTGAATAGGCATATGACACTCATTTTTATTGACCGATACTGTTAGGCCTCCTGACACTGGTGTCAACATCCAAGCGAGAGGAGTCGAGGGCCCTACATCACATGTACATGTACATTGAATGCGAGGCAAGCTAAGCCTCGCCTGTAGCGCTAGTCTGAGCGCGCTTAACCCGTCACTCGCTGCATGACGCCTTGTCACAGATAGCAGCGACTGCTAGTACCGCCTTACCCAACAATAGCTGCCGGGTGTTACCGGTAGAAGTAAGTTCAGACTTTCCACGCTCGTCCACGAGCCTGATGGGTAAATTTGTCAATGGGTTCTGTCAGATCAACAATCAGATATTCATTGACGATGGCTTCTGTCGTATGGATAACCAGGTTGTATTCATTGACGATGGATTGGTCGGACCAATGGCCAGATATTCATTGACGATGGATTCTGTGGATCAATCAATAATCAGATATTCATTGATGATGGATTCTTGAAAATATTCATGAACAGTCACGAGTGTTCCTGCTAACGCTAACTTGTCGACTACATAGGCTGATTTGATGATTTGAAATAGGACGATTAGCCTTATAATTAACCCTTATGTGTGTAAGGGTCGTGTAAATGTGTTGCCCCCCTTGCTTTAAGCGATTTTTGAGGCGCTGCTTAACTATAATAGGTCTACTTCTTATTGTTTGACTGTTCTACACGGTGGTTCACAATGAAGGAACCTGATATGACCACACTCGTTACTACCGCTTATCCACGGCATTTTAGTTTTATAAGCAGTAGCCTACAGCACTATTCTTAGCACTCTAATAAGGTCAATTTCAGCCAGCGGTCAAAACGTGAGCAACAAAAAACACGTCAATAACGCTGTTCAACTGCGTTTTTGCGGTTTACATTGATAATTTTCGCGAAATACTATGTTTAGTAAACTCTCGATAACATCGGGCCAATGGTTAAAATTTCGTTTACAATTCGTTGACATATCGTTGGCAACTTCATAGTATATTAGAGTTAGTAAATAATTGGTTTAGGTACGGTACTACTTGAGCCAGGGTATGTAAATATCTCGTAGCGATTTCTCTCGAAGAAACTCAGCAAACTCCTGTAACCTCCCAAGCACTCACGAAAAGAGTTGCAATGGCGCCACATTTTATCCTCATTAAAAGTTTAAACGCATAGCCAGCAGAACATTGACAAATCGGGCTCCGGGGGGCAATCCGGGTGCTTCTATATCCACTTGGTGACGCGGCATGCATGCATACATGCATGAGACTTATAAACTATATCGTAGCTCAACACATCGCAAACTCTAGCCTACAGTAACTAACTTTAGCCTTAATATGTGCCGTTATTCCGTTCTGTCATGTACGGTACCGTTATAAATGATGCAGCGGTTCTATTTTATCGCACGGCAGCCTCGTGATTGAATTTTTTGTCTAAAACTAGAGTCAGAACTTGTGTTTCGCTTGTCCAACGACCCCGATCTCCTCAGCCCACATTCAGCCCCAGCAGCAGTCGATTCCCCTGCCCGTGCATCGCAATAGCCAGTTAGCCTATATTTTTGTCGAATGCAATTTAAGTCCGTCGCACACGGAGACTAACTGCCTCAATCTCTCTCTAACGGAACAGCGAAACCGTTCAGAAGATTTAGTTTAGAAGACTGCAGTCCCAGGAGTTGAGGCTGCTGTTGAGGACACATGGGGGGGGGGAGGGCTGGGTTGAGGACGCGGGAAGGGGGACAGTCCCGGAAGCAGGCAGGATCTTGATTAAACTATGCAAATTCCTACTCTCTGAGGCCGAAAAAACATGATGAAAATCCGCATTTTCGGAGAAGCTGCTTCTCTTCTCTAATTTGACGCCTTAACTACACTGAGAGCCTGGAGATAATGAAATAGGCTTGCACAGAGGGTTGTGTACGCAGATTACAGCCAGATCTGTATTGCACGCACAGCACCGTCTCGCCCTCCTCTTTGCTGTTGTTCAGCAATTCCATGCATTATCAATCGCCCTCTGAGCCTCGCATAGTCTCCTATCGTCTCGTGTTAAGGAAATCGCGCTCCTAAAATTTAAATGGACCTAGTCATAATACGCAGAATTCGGTTTAGTCTTCAGGAAAGCAGCGTAGCGCTACGCCTTCTTCTCATAAAATAGGCGTCGTCTTACGCCTTAGCCTTTGAAAAATCGCCTTTCTAGGCATAGCCTACAAAAACGGGGGGGGGGGGGGGGCTGACAAACACATAACAAAAAATTTTCAAGTCATTCTTACCAGTCATTGTAGATTTTATAGCCTAAGCTATATGGCTTCCACCAATCCAGCCTTTCTGTACACCTAACATTACCAAGCATCGAAAACATTACCTGTCCTTTTTTATCTTACACAGGAAACCGCTACGCCGCCACATATCAATAAAAAATGCCCAGTCCTACGCCTCGTTCACTCATTTTGAGGCGTGGTTCCACGCGTATATACCCCTTTCAAATTTGGCGTACAGTTCTAAAAACCGCTGTTTTGGGCGTACTACGCCTCCTAAACTTAACCCTGATAATGCGAGTGCGTGGATATAATTATTACAGAGAGATCCTCCCCCCCCCTCCCTTCTTCCTAACATTGGCGATGAAATAATGACAAAGAAGCAGAGCGGGTGATAAGTATCGATCTTCAGCTCTGCTTTAGATTCTCAACACGAGGAGCGTGTTCAACAAGGCTGCATGGAGGCACCGCCCGCAGGCCACAAGCTATAGCATTGGTTCTTCCCGCTGTCTTCACGGAAGAGTTCTTCCCGCAAGGCGCCCGGAATCCGCTTGAAAGAACCAATGTATCGCTTTCGCGTCTTCAGTGACGCCATCCGCAAGTATGGTTATACGGTGGTTATATGCCATATACATGGTGGTTGATGGGAAGATGACGGGAACACAACGTGTAAACAACAGGAAGACGTCGGAAAGACGACAAGAAGATCTGATGTACGCGCATGCGTCGTCTCGGAAGCCCGTTCTTTCCCGCAAGACGCGTCATCTCGCGTTCTTCCCTGGAATCCGCTGAGAAGAACCAATGCAACTCGGGCATGATCTTCAAGAGGAGGAGCGTGGACAACGAGGCCGCATCTAGGCGCGGCCCGCGGGCTGAAGGCTCTCAGATCTCTTCAAAGGTATGTGCATCAAAGACAATCAGCGACAGCCTCGTCATGCATTGAACGCGACAATCACTCAAGCGAGTGTCTGCTGCAGGGAGGTGCTCCTGGACGCTATAGAACACACGCATCGCACTAGAAGCGATGTACGACTCCTCCCATCACACGTCGTATCGTGTGAGGATTGATCGATTGCGGGGCATGCCGCGCTAAGCGCCGCCGGCCACGTGTTGCGTCAATCACACGGAGCGAATTAAAATGACAAAATGTAAAATAGAACGACGACCGGCAGAACTGAGATCAGCGTCCTGATATACGCGCAGAAAGTCGGTCAACGTGCGACTGACGGTCAACGTACGACTGACGGTCAATGTGCGACTGACGGTCAACGTGCGACTGACGGTCAACGTGCGACTAATAACGTTATTTTTCTCTAATGTGATCAACATTCATTTTGAGATATTTGAAAGCAAATTCACCGAAATCATTGGCCAATCTTAGACCAATAGCAGCTACTGAATCTTTCTCAGACGCTATCGCCCGGAGCAACCACCGAATGAGCGAACACACAAATACGTGTACGACAGGTGCAAGCAGACAATGCATTGTCCCGGACATGACATTAAACTGTGCCCGGCAGTCCTGCCTCTGCTGCCACCATTGGGCAGGATGAAGCGTTGTGACCGAGTGGTCTAACTCGCTGGTCGTGGATTGCGAGTGCGGCAGTTGTCGATTCAAATCCCGGCCGCGGCAAAGATTCCGAGTCACTTCGTGCACCCTTTGGCAAGGATGGTTTAAATTCGTCAGCCACAAGTGTTCCTACGATGCCTACCAGATCCGGTAAAACCACCACCAGCGACCATCAGCTGGTGAAATGGGGCATCACCTTTTCCCCGCAAGGGGTTTCCCCGCAAGGGGCTAACACAACAACAACAACAAGCAGACGATACGAAAATATGTGAAAGTTAAAATTGATTTGAATGTTAAAATTAAAATGATTACCCTCATTTCTCCCCCCTCCCACCCCAACTTGCCCCCCCCCCCCTCCCCCGGTGATATGCAATCGCACGAGTTGCACAATGTCCGCTCAGTGGCTCACGGCGCCGCTCGACACCGCTGTAGCCTCAAGGCGTCGTTTTTATTTCGCGCTCTCCGAGATCTGCCGTCGTTAAAAGCAATTTGGCGTCGGAGCGCTTGACTGACGGCGGCGGCGCCTGAAATAACTCGGCGACATCTGCGCAAAGTTGCAGCCACTTGTGGGTGATTCGATTTTTTGATGTCATCTCCTCGCCAAAGGAGCGGAGGGATTTGTAGTTTAAGGACGGTGCGAAGTAACAAACGCTATAACTTTTCGGCTCTGTGCCAGAGAGCAGAATCGCTCCCCCTTCTTTAATCGCCTTTCAATTCACCCGGGAAGTTTTGGGCTGAAAGCCATTTCTTTGTTTCCCGGCGTACTCTCATCGCTTATTTCGGTTTACGGGACAACCATCGTTATACCGGCTTATTCTCAGCGCCAAAGAAAGCATCTAACAATGAAACAACAGTCTCATGTTAACCGTCTTCGCCTACTTGTATACGCGAAGACTCGAAGGAATAGTGAAACTTTGAAATTCATTAGCTCCATGTCGGTGATGTGAGTACATGTACCAAAAAACAAAAATATAAAGCCCTTCGAGAGCCGGATTTGGCCCGCGGGCGGCCCATTGTGCAAAACTCCCGTACACCAGAGTGCTTAAAAATTTTGTGTGAATTAGCGTTCTCAATGCGAGACTGTGATAACTGTGTAAACCTATTTTGTGAAACAATATTAATCTTTATGTTCTTTTTCGTGTCCAAACTATTCTTAAATCATCCAAGATCTTCATCGCAAAGCTATATAATTAACTATTTAACCATTTAATAGAATAAGTATTGAACGGAGGTTATATAGGTAACAGATAAGGTAACAGAAGCATTTAACATATTTCTTATGTTTTTTTCTTTTCACACCTATTTCAAATACTCTGTTTTTCTATGTTAATTACGATGACTGCGTTTTTGCTTGCTTTCACTATGGTGAAGATAAACCTTGTATTTTTTGATGCAATAGCTGATGCTGAAATCTCATGAGCTTGTTTTAGTTCTTTGTTGAAAGTGGAAGCTAAGTCTGAGAATCATAAATATCATAAGCATAATAAATTCATAGTGAGCTGACTTTCAATTTAAATTATTTAGTTTGTCTTTTATTTTAAAATAAATTTATTAAAAGTTGTTGAATGCTATTTAATGCCCTATGGGCGTTAAAATTTTGTTGAGAGTTAGCCCATCACTACCTTTAGCAGCAACCGATGAAATAATCAGGGATAGGTTTTTGGAAACTCTACTCGGATTTAGAAATGGGTAGGAGTAGCATTACTCGTAAAAATGGGGTGGTGGAGTAGGCATATTATATGCCTACTCCTTTTTTGCAAAGCATAGGAGTGCACTACTCCAGTTATATAAGCAACAGGCGCTACTCCTATTTTGCAAGGGCTAAACTGAACTCAGGAAATAATTTCACGTGACACAGGCCACTTTTCAATGTAGTGATCTGTGTTACTCTACAACAAAAAATTTTAGCTGTATGCCAATTTTGCAGTTTTGTATCTCAGAAATGTAGCTGCACTTAATTTTCGCGTTTTTGAGGACTGGCCATTAAAAACAGCTTCTGAATTGTTATTTTCGCGCTAAAAATTTTCACGAATTTTCCGTTATGCAAAATTCGTCAAAATGATCTTACTGTACATGCACGCGAAAATATCCAAGCGCATTTACGGTGATGTTTATTGCTTACAGTTTCAGGCTATCGCTTTCCATTGAATCGATTAAAGAAATAAAATACTCTCGTTAGTTCAACTTCAACACTCGGCGATGCGCTGTGGCCGAGTGATTGAAGTCGCGGACTTCGGATTGCGAGTGTGGCAGAAAGTCGGTTCGAACCCCGGCGGTAAAAGATTTCAAGTCACTTCGTACACCCTTGGCAAAGGTGCTTAATTTCGTCAGCCCTCCAAATAATCATTTATTTCAAGTCATTCATTTCAAGTGGAATGGAAATTTCAAGTGGAAGTGGAATAGAAATCATCAATTTCAAGTCACTTTGTACACCCTTGGCAAAGGTGCTTAATTTCGTCAGCTCTGCAAATAATCATCCATTAGGGTGGAGTGCAGTAGAGAAGTTGAAGTTGAAATTGAAGTCTTAGTATTACAACAGTCTGATTATTAGTGACAGTGGGTCATTTCAAGTCCACGATGCTACGATTAAGTTAGAGTTGAGTTAACGTTTGGCAAGTTAGATTCATATTCATATTCACATTTTTGCTGTTTTCTATCTGTTTTGACATTAAAATGTTATTCCGAATGTGAATATGAATGTGAATCTTACTTGTACAACGTTAACAGAACTCCAATCAATCGTAACACCGTGGACTTGAAATGACCTACTCTAGCCTGCTACTACAGTACTCTAAGTCATTAATAAGACAGAAAGAGTAGGCTGCATGTTGGCCTTGGTCAAGATCTCTGTGTGGGAAGAATCACGAACAGACAGCGTAACGGCATCAATTCGAAGCTTAACCTGCCCGCCTGCCCGCCTACCCGCCTGCCCGCCTGCCCGCCTGCCCGCCTGCCCGCCTGCCCGCCTGCCCGCCTGCCCGCCCGCCCGCAGCCTTTGACCTCGTCGATCGTGGGGGCGCCATGAGCAACAGTAATGACCTTCTGTCTCCATCTTTGACGGTCTTTGGATATCGTGTGGACGTCGTAAACTGACAATCCTGTCTAATCAGTTAGATTCTGCAGCCATGTTGTGCGAGGTCTTCCTCTGCCGCGTGTATCTTCCACCGCCCCCTGTAGGATTGTGGTTGCGAGGCCGCTAGTTCTGTTGAGGTGACCATACAGCTGCATCTTCCGCCTGTTCACTGTTGATAAATGAGATTCATGTTGTCCTATAATTCCTGTTATTTCCTCTCTCACTGATTTATTTGTGCGGTGGTCTTTATATGATATTCTCAAGATTCTTCTCAGGCATTGCAATTCAAAAGCTGGAGGTTTCTTTTCAGTTTCTGCTAGCAGTGTCCATGTTTCGCAGCCGTACAGTGCTGTCGACATAACGATTATAAATGCAAACACAAAAATATGGCTGATGAGATCCATCAGCCATATTTTTGTGTTTGCATTTATATTCCTGTTGTCAAATATAGGTTTCAATTGGCTAGTGCACAAGTTGCTGTTCTTGTCTTTATGTCCACTATTGACCTTCCGTCCTTTGTTATGATTGATCCTAAATATTTGAAGGAGTCCACGTGTTCGAGTGCTTTCCCTCCGAAGCTTAACGCACTCAGCAAATTAAGTTGTCGAGCTACAAGACTCTGGACTTCAAACGTCATGTAGAGCAGAGAATGGTGTGGCCTACTGTTGTCACCCAGAACTTTCAGAGGCCAGCTTTGTAATGTTGGTCTAACTGCTCGACGGCCTGTGAAGAAGGCTAAAGTCACAGAAGCCATGACCATGGAAAGGTTGCTGTAGCCGAAGCAATATAGAGATTGGACTGCTCAAAATCGACGATACATGCAAGTACTTTTTCTGTTTTATTAACACATCCTATAAGATAGGCTATAAAACGGTAGAAGGGCACAGCGCCTTTTTGACAGGGCTACAGTTGCAGTGTTCTTTAACTTGATTTCAACGCAGTGATTTCAATTGCTCTACTGAATCGCGTAGCCTGATCACATAAAAAGTGAAAAAACTATTTCGTCTAATTTTCCCAAAATGCACAAAACATTCTATATTTAAGCTTGTTATTGCTTTAGAAGTGTGTTCTTGCAGACAAAAAATAGTAAAACGCACAATTTTGTGTTTTGTTGATTTTTCTCGGCTGTCTCTAAAGATCTGGCCAGCACTGCAGTCGCTGCGTGTCGAGAACGACGCTGGCGTGGATACTTTGTTAAGCGAAGTCGCAAAGACATAAAGTTGCAAAGTCGCCGTCGCAAAGTCGCAAATCCTCAATGTCGCAAAGTCACAAAATGCATTTGAACTAAAATATCCAGAGTTAACCGACGATAAATAAAATTGTCGGCCCTCGGCAGCATAAAATAAGTTGTCGACGGTACAAAAGAAGTTGTCGGCAAATAAAATAAGTTGTCTGCAGCATACATGTACCTCAAGGGAAAACTGTGCCCATCCTAGATTGAGAGCTATAGGCCTACATTGTGTGCCCACCCTACTTTTTTTCATATGAGGTGTGCCCACCCAATTTTTTAGGGTCACGTGACGCCACTGGATTTGATCAATTGTTTCTGTATAGGCCTACGGTAGAGTTAGATTCATATTATTCCTAAGATAGATTTGATCAATTTATTTCTTTTCAGGTTTACGCTAAGGTTAGGTTTAGATTCAGGTTAGATTTAGGATAGAGTTGCTCAATTGTTTCCAGGTATCCGTTAATGTTAGGGATAGATTTAGATTAGATTTAGAATAAAATGAACAAATTATTGTCAGGTTTAAGTTAGGGTTTGGGTTAGTGAGCCGCTGTACATTTGGGTTAGTTGTGACGCTGCTCATTTCGGTTGAGTTGAGGACACATTTGACCAAAATAACCTCAAAAAAGTGGCCCAATGACCCAACAGCAACGGGTTGGTGCGCCTTCCGCCCGCGTGAATGGAATCAGAGTCAATATATCTTGGCTCTGGTTAATTTGCATACCAGCTGGCACAAATTTGAAAATCAAATCAGTAAGCCTAAACAAACCCTAACCCTGACCTAGTCCAATCCCTTACGCTGTCATAACCCTAATAATTTTTTTTAGCTAATTTAGCCTAAGTTGAAAAAAAAAATTCTCAGGCCGGTATGCAAATTAGCAAGAGCCAAGAGCGATTGGTGTAGATTCCATTCTCGCTTGCGCCCGGCTGGCCCGACTGCTCGGCTGGAACACAAGTGTTTGCTTTGTGTGCTCGAGTCGTAAGTAATTGCGCGCGCCCGCGGGACCCTCGAGGGTTATCCGTGTCAGCGCGGCGTCCGCAGTAAACAGCGAACTGTCGCGTGCCGCGCCGCGCTGCGGCATCAGCGTTGAGGGTCAGTATTCGGGCATCTGTATTGAGGCTCAGTGCTCAGGCCATCCGCGTTGCTGTGGGCATCAGTATTGAGGGTCACACTTGGGGCATCAGTGTCGAGGCAGAGGCACAAGCTGGGGGCATTAGTGCTGAGGTTCACACTGGGAGCAAAAGTGTTGAGGCTCACGTTGTGGCAGACTAGGGGCATCAGTGTTGAGGCTCACACTGGGGGCATCAGTGTTGAGGCAAACGCGGGGGGAATCGGTGCGGAGGCTCACACTGGGGGCATCGGTATTGAGGCTCACAGTGGGACATCAGCATTCAAGCTCACGCTGAGGGCATCAGTATTGAGGCCTAAATCGCAGTCAGACTATGCTTTTGATATACTTACTTTTCGTCATCTTGCATGTCAAATACGAATATTTCAAAAGACCGACACAACTCCGACACAACGCCGACACAATGAGGACATTACGAGGACACAACGCTGACACAACGCGCGCACAATGCGGACACGGGCCGGCGCAACACCGACGATATTAATCGCGATGTCAAATGCTGTGGACAGAAGCGATAGTTCAGCGGCGGGTGTAGAAAGCAAAGCCTCTTTGGAATCTCAACACGCTTGGGTGTCCAACACGTAACGGACGGTATCGCTCCGCGGTAAGTGACGTTAACAGGCAGCGCACGGCGTGATGGGGCGCGGTAAGTAATGCTAAAGCCAGTCAAGGATCTTGTGATTTAAAGTGGGGTCCATTTTCCATCGAAGAAGGTTATACTTCAAGCGTACAATCAAATACAGCTGTTTACCGTGGTCTCTACATAACCGGAGTAGCCGGGTGCCACTGAAAACTTTTGAACAAATTTAACATGTAAAATTAAATACTTTTACACGGTGAGGTGAGGTGAGGGGGGGCGTGTCCCCGATGCTCCCCCTCCCCCCAGAATCCGCAACTGGTAAATACACTGCGTTGTGCAAACAATGTCTATGCATGCATAAAATGACCGTACAAACATTATATTGCTGACTCTTCTAACCCGTCTTTCAGAGCAGCTAACTTCCGGTGAAAATATATGAAAGAATTGTGTCAAATAATCTGATTGGTTAATTCGGACTACAAAATAAAATCGCACTTAAAATCGAAGTCTAGCAACCGGCCTTAAGAATAAAGCATTATGAAATGCCAAAGCGCTGATAGAGTAAGATCAAAATAACAAATACAAACCAACTTTAACTGTGTTCATGTTGTCACCAGATTTGATGCATCGGTGATCGCTCATCCCTTTAGGTTAACGAAATTTTTTCACCATTAATATGGCGATATGGAAGACATGGAGGAAGCTTCACAACGTTAAATGTATCCAGAGTGTCGGGGTTGGAATGGCGTTAAAGAATTTCAAACAACAGCTGCGACTAGGATCATCGCAGCGTTGTCTCCGTTGTCTTGTCTTGAAAAAGCCATGTCAAGAAACCTACAGTAACTCCGCATGTCAAGAAACCTACAGTAACTCCGCATGTCAAGAAACCTATAGTAACTCCGCATGTCAAGAAACCTACAGTAACTCCGCATGTCAAGAGACCTACAGTAACTCCGCATGTCAAGAAACCGACAGTAACTCCGCATGTCAAGAAACCTACAGTAACTCCGCATGTCAAGAGACCTACAGTATCTCTGCATGTCAAGAGACGTACAGTATCTCTGCATGTCAAGAAACCTACAGTAACTCCGCATGTCGGAGTTACTGTAGGTGCGGATATACGCACTATATATCGTTATATATATGTCGGAGTTACTGTAGGCATGTCAAGAGACCTACAGTAACTCCGCATGTCAAGATACCTACAGTAACTCCGCATGTCAAGAAACCTACAGTAACTCCGCATGTCAAGAGACCTACAGTATCTCTGCATGTCAAGAGACGTACAGTATCTCTGCATGTCAAGAAACCTATAGTAACTTCGCATATCAAGAGACGTACAGTATCTCTGCATGTCAAGAGACCTACAGTATCTCCGCATGTCAAGAGACCTACAGTATCTCTGCATGTCAAGAGACCTACAGTGTCTCCGCATGTCAAGAGACGTACAGTATCTCTGCATGTCAAGAGACCTACAGTGTCTCCGCATGTCAAGAGACGTACAGTATCTCTGCATGTCAAGAGACCTACAGTATCTCTGCATGTCAAGAGACCTACAGTATCTCTGCATGTCAAGAGACCTACAGTGTCTCCGCATGTCAAGAGACCTACAGTATCTCCGTATGTCAAGAGATCTACAGTATCTCCGCATGTCCAGTAACCTAAAGTATCTCCGCTATAGAAGACCGAAATTGGATGCGTCTATATGAAGAGACGCAACGATTTTTACGGCAGATTGTTCGGCCTCGATTTGAGTGCGAAATAAGTGCGACTTAGTTTCGTAGACTGAATTAACCAATGGGAATGTGAGTAATCTATCAACACAAGATCAAATATTGTCCGCAAGGTCAAAATCACAAATGGATGCACCACATACGCCTACACATTCCTTTGAGAGAGCATTAGTAATCACCGTTTACAAAAGAATCTAGGCAAAATTCCATAAAACATTTTTCAATGCCTCTATGTCCGGTGCACATTACGTTGAACTGATTTGAATTGATTAAGAATCCGAAATTAGCAAAGGAATCGCGCATGCTGTATTTTAAAGAAGCTAAAGAATGATACAAGACGAAGGCTCAAACCTACCGGTATGTGTAGCCTGACTGTGACGTCCAGCAACACCAAGGACGCTTGTTGGTCAAGAAATACTCCGTTGGGGTAAAAGTCTCAGTAACGACGTTGAAGCGTCAGCGCGCTGTCGCTAGAGCCCATCTCTCATTGTTCCAGTCCGTGACGCCAGTCAGCGCGAGGCGTCTAGAGATACATTCGTCCATGGCAACACTGCATGTTGCTGCTAGTAGCCTACTGTTGCTGCTAGTAGCCTACTGTTGCTGCTAGTAGCCTACTGTTGCTGCTAGTAGCC
>JAQIWG010007257.1:0-12494 GCA_034695025.1 Chamaedrilus cognettii
GGGCCAAAGTAGCCCTTTCAGCAGCTGTTCCGCGGGCCAAAGTAGCCCTTTCAGCAGCTGTTCCGCGGGCCAAAGTAGCCCTTTCAGCAGCTGTTCCGCGGGTGACATCAAAAGTAGTCTAATGGCGGGGCACCTTGGGCCCGCCTGCATCACTTTGAGAGCCTCTGGTATACCGTATAATTCATTGTCATTCCTACAACCTCTTCACCGCCTAATTCACCAATGGATGGCCTAGTCTCCGTAAAAGTTTCGCTACAACTGCGTCACACACTCAATTTGACATTTCACCCCATTTAAAATGAATCTGTGCTGCAGTCGCTCTGTCAGTAATTAACCGGAAACGCTTGATGACAATCGTGTGTCTCACTAAAAACTGCCTTCGCGTCATCGCGTCGTCTCAGACCAGTGATACCACTGGAACAAAATGAAAATATCCCCAGATTATGGGACAGGGATCTCAGTTAAAAAATATCCCCAGATTGCATTTTTCACATCAATATCCCATTTTCCCACAACAATGCGCCATTTCATAAAAAATATCCCTAGATATCTGGGGATTGCGTTAAAAATCAAATCCCTAAATCGTTAAATTATCCCTAAATCTAGTGAAATGGCAGTGGCATCACTGCCTCGGACTGACTTCCGTTGTGAGCGGAGTAAATGTCACCCATCGGAAGTGGGTTGTGTGTTTGTACTCGCGCTCGATCTGGACGTGACGATATCGAAATATCGCAGCTTGTTATGAGTTAACGCGAACAGGGATTTATTCAACACCCCCCCCCCCGCCCAATACTTCCCACCATCCCTCCAGCTTTTTGAGGTGTACCCGCTCTACAAATCTGCTTTGGAACACCCCCCTGTAGGGGGGTGTAATTTATCTGGCGCGCCTCCACCCCGGTCGTGAGTTCTGTACAGGATGGAAAATTAGACCTTTGAGGGGATTCTATAGACTTTCGCGAAAGATAAAAGAGGAGGCCTAATTACACCCCCAATGCAAATTTTAACACCCCCCCCCCACCCATTTCGAAATCTAGGATAAATCCCTGCGCGCGAATCGATTAACGTGTAAACGTAATCAGCAGGGGATCAGTAGGGTAGGCGTAGTACGCCAATAATTAAGAAGGTTTCTTCGCCACTTGTAGCCTATACGCCTAATAGACAAGTTTAGCATTACGCCTTAAAATCGGCTTTCGTGGCGTAAGCCTACTCGATTTTTAGAGCTTGGCAATAGCACTACGCCTATTTATAGGGAGCAGGTACCTACATGTACTTCTATTTTTCCAGGGCTTAACTGAACTCTGTTTATCAGCCCTCTGTGTTCATTCTTCAGTAGCCCGCCTACACAGACTGATAGGCATCGTATGTATAGCTGTATAGCATGTGTTCACCATCCGTGTAAGCGTCTGTTTATCAATCTGCCCGCTTGTTGTTGTTTTTTATTCACAAACCTTCATTCGATATAACAGCTAGCGTAAATAAAAAGATAAGGGCAACGGTAGTAAAACATGATGCGCGCCGTTATTCGCTTCATTTTGGCGGTGAAGCTATACAGTGCCTACGATTGTAGCAGGCTGCGACCGATTCCGGTAATTCGGATCTCAACAAAGAGATGGCATGCATGCCAAGTCCTTACGTTTGTCTCAAAACGTCAAAGCTTCCTCAATAGTTAATGCTGTCTGTCACACTGGCTCGTGAGCGGTTTGTGTTATAATAATTTCCGCCCTGCTTAAAATCGGATCAGCAAGCAACGCACGCAATTCGACAGTGGACACCGACGTTAATTTTGCGTCCATAATTTAACGTGTTGACGATTTCGGGTTAGTTTTATAAATCGGCGCACGTGTTGTTGCAATGCGCGATTAACGAAAATTGGCCTCTACGCAGGGATAAGTTTAGCAGGAGTAGTACTCCAAAAGCGACGTTTTTTTGAAACTCTACTCGGATTTAGAATATAGGGGTAGGATTACTCGTAAAAATGGACGATGGTGGAGTAGGCTTATTCTAGGCCTACTCCTTTTTGAAAGGCATAGGAGTGCGCTATTCCTGTTTTATAAGCAGCAGGCGTAACCCTACTCCTATTTTGCAAGGGCTAAACTGAACTCTTCAGCAATACCCGCGGTTCTTTGAGACCGTTTGAAAGGAAGTTTTGTTGAATTCATGTGGAAACGGTGGATATTTAGGCTGAGTGCACACTATGCTCGGCGAATTGGCCTACAGGTACATGTATCTGTAGAATTTCAACCGATATTTTATCTTAGCACTTTCTCCCCCCCCCCCTCCCCTTCCCCCCTGTCAAATAACTTTTCTACACCCACTCGCGCCTTCCCCCCCCCCCCCTCACCCCCGCTGTCAACGGGCTTTTCCATTCCCTATTTTGATTATGACAAATAGAATAGTGTAGGTCGCACACCGGTGGAGTGGGTCATGTGTTTGAGCGATGATCCGGAGAAGAACTCGCGCACTGTCGAGGAGAATATTCTCTCTTTAGTCTCGAGAGAGTTAGATTAATTATTGACCGGGACGTATTAACGGCCCGCGCATTCGGTCGGTGTCGGCTGTACTGCGTGCGAGAATATAGAGCGGGCCTATATGATAAAGGCGGCGGCCACGGCCGTAATTGGTCCCGAGTCGTGTTTGGTGTTTCGGTGAAATCGATGGTTTTGGTCGGCTGGACCTCCCCTATAAAGTCATCGAAGTCATGTAAAGCCTTTGAAGTCATTTCAAATTTTGAATTTAGGAACCTCCTTAGAGGCCTCCTTAGAGTCTTCGTAGCCTGGCTTATAGACTATAAAGCCAAATGTTGGAAATATTTTATTTTCTATTGACCCAGCAGCGGCGGGAGGGGTTATTGCCCCGGACGCCGATCTGGAGGGGGAAGGGCATCGCGGGGGGCTTCAGAAAAAAATTCTGGACTCTATTCACGATTATTCTATGTGAAATTGTTTAATTGTAGATAGATAAAAGGCTGTAACTTATGGACTTTGATGATATGTCGCTGTTTTTATAAATGTGAATACTCGTGCACCGCAGGAAAACATGTCTGTCAGCACCTCCCCCCCCTCCCCCCGCTCGCGAGTATCTTGGGGGGGGGGGGGCGCTCTAAAACCTACCTCTTGATGGGGGGCGCTCCAAAACCTATCTCTTGGAGGGGGGAGGGCGCACTTAAACCTACCTTTTGTTCCCTGGCGCCGCTAGACCTCGCGCCGCCACTGTACTTACTAGTCGACTTTTCAAATGACGCTGAAAACAACAGCTTTCATGAGAATAGTTTTGTTGGTCAAAAAAGCATTTATTGAATAATGCTGCATAAATGCGATAGGATATTAAACTGTTTCGTAAACTAAATCAAAAGTTATTTACAGTATAGAACAAGGCTCCCCCACGCATTCAGCTAATTTGGAAGTCACTCTTTGTTGCGTTGGATAGTAGCCTGCTGCGCGAGGTCGTCAGGGAGTTGTCACGCTATCCATTTGGACGATAAAGCGTAGCGTAGCCTATGCAGTGCTGTTGCAACTTGGCGGTGCCGTTGCAAGCACCATTAGTATAGGCGAGGTGTATGTCTTGCAGGCACTCTAATAAGTAAGAACGCCTTGCAAATGACAATTCCCCAACATTCACGACGGCGCCTGTAACGAAGCGATGTAGAGAGTGCGGCCTAGTGTTAAATCATCGCAGCGCGAATAGTTTCTGTGAAGTTTTTCAGTGTGTGGCCCTTTGCACTGAACCGGACTTCAATACATTGTACATGTAGTCTTCGTTACTAAACCCCTACAGGGCGGGGAACAGAGAATTAGGTTGAATCCCAGAGCTCCCCGGGCGAGTCGTAAGAGTCAACTAAAGAAGGCGGAGCTGTTCTGTGTGTCGGCTCTCTTGCCCAGAACCAGACTGTGTATAACCTTTGTGCTACACGCGGTCTCTAAACTACTAAAAACAAAACATCTTAGTTACTACATGTACATACAGTCCTGAAACCGCACAATCACCACCACCACTACAGTTTTCAGTCAGATTAGATCATTTCGTGGATTATATACATCTGAATCGAACAACCGAAATCTAAACTATGACCCTCATCTAACCTTAACGCAGCTCTAACCCAGTGATTCCGGGTTCGATTCCCCGCGTGGTCATTGACTTTGGAGATTTTTTGCTCGGCTTGTCATGTAAAGGGCGACAAGGAGTACTCTTTTATCCTCTGCATAACGCGGCCTTTACTGTTTAACTGTAGTTGTAAGGTCTCAGCCGCACGTGACACGTGCCAGCTATTATGAAGAAAATGCGCCGTGCATATTGCAGCCTGCATGACACTAATTGTACATGTCGGCGACACTGGACACTGAATGGCATACGTCAGTCTGCGCTGAGAATGACCGCTCAGCGCCTCTATGTCATCATTTTAGACTTGTCACGTTTGTTGTCATGTTTGATGCTTTGTTGTTGTACCAAAGTCTAATATAAAACGCATTTGATTTGACTCGATTTGAAGGAACACCGTGTAAGCAGTTGTGTTGGCTAGTCCCTTGAGTTCATGCATATATCTTGTTATCAACTCCCGCTTCCCATGCCCTTCCTGGCGCTAATCAAATAAATTGGCGAACATCTGGCACGGGCTAGCAGCTCGATACAGCGGCACTTGTGTGTGTTAACATCCTTGCTAAAGACGGTTTCATAGTGGCGGCGCGAGGACTTGAACCTGCGTGGTGTCTGGACACTTTGTCCGCTGCCCCGTTACCCATAACCACTACGCCACAGCGCCTCGCTGTGGTTACCAGTACATTTCTGTACTTGTAGGTCGCACTAATTAACCGATCGCAACACCGCATGGCCTAACCCTTTATCATTTCGCCACGTACCCTACCGCTGGCCGACATTGGACTCAGCATTGCCGTCAATGCGCACACTGCAGGCGCAGCGATCAACTACGGAATAATTGATGACAGTCGAGATCAGCTAAGCCTGCGACGACAAGCCGCCATTCCAGATTTGAGTTATGACCGTGTACAGGCTCGGCAAGCAGATTAAAGCTCGATAGTCGGGCATTTCGACTGCTTTCGATGATAGTAGGAAATATATGTAGGCCTAAGGCCTATGCGTGAGAATTTGATATAGTGGCATGGATTTATGGCTCTTCAAAACTAATTTTTGTTCAGAGCTTTCCGCGGAAGATTGGATTTTTTAAAGTCAACTCCAGCTCGGTATAGGCCAAGCCTACGTGCTCCGCCATCTATGCTCTGGCTTCACCCTAATGAGAAAGTTGCGACCTTTTCAGGTTTGTAATTTCACTTTGAATGAACTTCAGCTGAGTTCAGGCCCTGCTAGAGTGCACAGATTCTGCTGGATGTTAGGCTACCTCTGCAGGCATCAGGGAGAGGTGACACAATTTTGTGACAATTTATTGTTCGATGATACTTCCTCGCGGGTCTTTCGGATCTCAATTAAGATCCCATCCGAGTTGGGACGGAACATTGGAAGATCTGGGTGAAGTAGGACCAGTAGTGCAGGGGCGCAAGTCACTTTTTGAAACCGCATGTTAAGGCCAGAAATCGTAATTCTCTACGCTATGCCTGATTTGTTGTAAGGCCGATGGCCTAATCGAGCTTACCAATTTTTCAAAATGGTAGGTCTCGCATCCGACTTGTCGCTGTTCGACAGCCGTGTGGGAAGCAACGTCTAGGTTACATATTCTGAGTTAATTCAGTACAACAATGCCACTCTCAGGGATAGGCCCGCGGTAGGGCCTAAAAATAATTGGTCGTGTTCAAAAATTCATCAGACGTCGGTCAAAGCCGCCGATCGGGCAATGTTTCTGGGTGGTGCAATGAACCCAGGAGCTATTCGGGATAATGTCGCTAATTTAGCTGATTTCCATTCTCCGTAGCAGCTGTAACGGCACATATAGCCTACCATCGCTGCAACAGCGCCGTGGGATCGTTCACATAATACTATAGCGACAGAAAATGTCATTTTTGTCGCACCTCATTATGCTGTGTAGGCTGCTCCTTATGGACGAACGGAGTAAGCCTATAACGCTGAACCAGACCGTCCCTGAATATAGCAAGTATTTGATTAAGTATTTGAATATAGCAAGTATTTGATGAACTATCCACCCACTCCCATGCAGATTCCAAAATTTACTAGTTTAAATTCAATATAGGAGTGAATTAAGGCTGCTCAATAAAAGGTTTTTCGTCCGGTGCCCACCATTTATCAGAAGAGAATCCCCTGCAAATCGTCAGATTCTGTTTGAGCTCCTGGAATTACAAAATCATAGCTGCATTTTTGTGGAATGTCGTATTTTTTGTCCTCAATGACCCTTATATGACGGATTATTTACTATCTACCCACCCTCAAGCGTTATACTGTGTGAGCGATCCCTGGATTCCCAATAAACGAGCCTCCCTATCAGACTCCAAGGCACAACTTGCTCCCAGGATCTCTCCTGCCACTTTGCATTCGATGATTTAATGCAAATCTTTGATCAACGCACGTCACCATCAACCAATTGAATGCAATATCGCTACTGGTGCAAATCATGCCCATTGGCTGAACATGACGTCATTGTTTCGGCTAGTCTACGCACTAGAGTCAGGCTTAGAGCATGGTTTGACTTATAAGCGGCGCCTAGCGCGTATTTGAGAGGACGCGGTGATGAATGATAGAAGCGCTGGCTCTTGATCGATCACTCCTCGCGAACTGAGAGTAATTACTTGCGAACAATTACGGGAAGGTCCTCCCTGGGTTCGACGTAGTACGGAATGCCGCCGCGAAGTAGACCAGTAGCCTAGCACTTTTGTAAGTGGACCGATAGCGTGAGATAACCGCTGATCAATACAGCAGTAAATTTATAGCCTTTACTAGTAAATAGGCCATACGCGATTTGCGTTTTGAGAAACGTGTGATGCCTCTCGAAATACATTAAAAAAATTGTCGCTATGTGATCTATAACGTAGAGTATTCTGATCTGTTCGTTACTATCGTTTGAAAGGCCTAGACACCTTTTTGGAAAAGAATCTTCTAACGTAGGCCGACATTGCACGAATTTTTAGGCCCCTATCCTGCGATACATTGTGGCGGACTAGTGCCTAAAAAACGTTGCTATCGCATGTTTTGAAATCTCGCTGTGTTTTGATGCCTAAGCCTATTGCAGCAGTGCTTGCTCGTAATGCAAATTGTTGGAGTACAGTTACTGTAATCGTCCGGAGTTGATTGGTCGACGAGAAATCAGGATTTCGGAATCGAGTTTGATCCCTCAACGTTCGAGTAGGCTACAGTTATGTCTGCTACCATGTTGGTCGCCGAATCTGTGAAGCTGGGCTATTTGGCTTTATCGGAGATTGCATTCTCTGCACGCTGCCAAACTGTTTGCGTGCATGAACGATCGAGCGGGTTTCATGCGCGTGTTTTATTACAGGCTATTGCACGGCATATCAGAGTTCAGTTTAGCCTTTACAAAACAGGAGTAGCGTTACGCCTGCTGCTTATAAAACAGGAGTGCACTCCTACGTGTATGTCTTTCAAAAAAGGATTATGCGTTGAGTCGGCCGGCCTACTCCACCATCGTCCATTTCTACGAGTAACGCTACTTTTACCCATTTCTAAATCCGAGTTGAGTTTCAAAAAAAAACGTCGTTTTTGGAGTACTACTTAACTTATCCCTGAGCATAATGCGTGTGCCTGCTGACTATTATAACGTCGAACGCATCGGATATACATGTACATGTATAGCCTGCGTCATCTAGGCTTAATATGACATTGAGCATGGTTAGCGGCATTGTAGGTGTGGGCCTACTTGTAGCAGTGCTGCTAGGACGGCTTCCTGTATAAATGACAATGGGTTTCTAGAGGATACATTTAGCAGGTGAGGCGCATGCACTCCTTCAAATAATAGTAAATTGGTACCGAAAATGTATTCGAATTGAAAAGTAGGCCTAAGGCTTCAATGTAGCGGCCTAAGGCCTAACCGTAGCTTACTAACCCAGGCGATGTTTTGTATGGTGCGCCTGTATGTGCGTCTACATGTAGGGGGCATGAGGGCAGGCTATGAGGTTGGGCACACGCAAAATTCGCGTGGTTATAGCCCGGCCTTCAAGGAAAGTGGGTCAATGATTTAAATAAATGATTACCCTGCAGCACGGATGCGATGATATCGTCTTGGCACTTCATTGCTGTGCTTTGGGTGTAGAACGCTGGTTACTGGCTTCTGGCTGGCCTATAGCCTAACTAAAGAACTCTGGGCTTGAGAAGCTTTTACTCCTGTCGATGGTATTAGATAGAAGTTGAAAACGAAAGCTGACAATGTTATGCAACCGTGCTATGTTACGTTATGCTATGTTACGTGATGTTATGTTATATTATGCTATGTTATGTTATGCTATGTTATGTTATGGTATGTTATGTTATGCTATGGTATGGTATGTTACGTTATGCTATGTTATGTTATGTTATGTTATGCTATGTTATGCTATGTTATATTATGTTATGCTATGTTATGTTATGTTTTGCCATGTTATGCTATGTTATGTTATGCTCTGCTATGCTATGCTATGTTATGTTATGCTATGTTATGTTATGTTATGCTATGTTATGTTATGTTATGTTATGTTATGTTATGTTATGCAAGCTTTTGGATACAGATTTAGTAATCACATCTCATGGTGGTATGATACTAATAGATTATGAGCTTAGCCTACCTTCTTGCCTACTGATACAATTAGCACCAGCATGTAAGTAGCAACATTTTAACGATGGGTCTTAACTTACTTGTTAGTGGACTGTACTGTTTAGCAATTGTGATTCTCACGGATTTTGCTAACTAGTGCTCTTAGTTTAAAAACGACCAATTAAGTTTTGATATATTGCTTGATTTTCGTTTAATTACACACTTTGTGTGAAATCGCACGTCCCACCCCCTCCAAAGTGTGTAAGTTGAAAAGGAGCCGTTGATGCTCAAGAGAATTTTATGCATTTGTTTTATTGATTTATTTCCACTTTTGCAATACAGTAATTCGGTACCGCAAGCATCGTCTAAGATTTTCTATGAGATTTGACAGGGTTGTAACTTGCAATTTTGCTCTTCTTTCCCGATCGTGCGGAATTGATTTGAAGACTTAAAGACGCTACCCGCAAATCCCCTCCCCGTTCAGACTTTAATCGAATTAAATTCTTATCCAAAATGCTGCTGTTTCAGGATTATAACCAGACGCATTTTCCACAGGCTACGTTATGATTCTGGCTCAACTGTCAATCTCCGCTTGAACAATTGAACTATTCACCGATAGCACGATACCGTAACAACGCAACTTATACAGCGGATTGGACCGTGACGCTGCTTCTCAACATCATGAAACAATGTTTACCTCGAAGAAGCCGAGTTCTGTCAAGATCTTATGCAACGACCTTAATGACAGAAAGAAGAAAAACCAATTCGACACCGATTACTCTGATTTCACCCCATTTACAAACATTCTCAGTAACGCGGAATTATCCAGAGTTAGTCGGGTTAGGAAATTTCCCAAAAAAGCAACATTTCGCCGTAGCAAATTGTACGGCGATGCTCTTAACTCTGCAAATGAAGATTTATGGGTTCCTGATAAAAGGTTATCGGAGAGGTATACTGAAACGACTGCATCGGCGTCGAGCCCACTAATTCAAGCCAGAACAAACGAACAGATTGGAGAAATTTCTAAAACACCACGCTATTACGATGACGTCACATTCACGACACCATTTCGCGATAAAAATAAACAGGCAGATTGTAATGGCGCGAGTTTCGACCCTATCTTTCATGACGTCACCGCAAATGAAATCAACGTGAATGACGTCGTCGATCGTCATCGAAGAAAATCTTGCCCCAAATTCCTGTCAACTTTTCAAACGTTGCGCGTGGGCCAAGAAGATCCCTTTTTGCTTTTTACCCCCTGGCGAACTTTGGCCCGACTTCCTCGCTTCTGCTCCCTACTGCTTTCTCTTCTCCTCTTGCTGGACCTTCTCCCGGGACCCCTCTGCCCCCAGCTGGGCAGCGTGGATGCCAAGGTCCTGGCGACTCTCATGAGTCAGCGAGTAGTCACCACACAGTATGGTCAACTACGGGGGATCCTCATAACCTTCCCCACCGACGGGGGCCCGAGTACCCCCGCGTCCCGCCCAGGGAATCCGAGTAGAGGGCCGCGCGACGGGGCGACTGGGGGTATCCCCAGGCGTTTGGGGGACGTGGAAGCGTACCTGGGACTCGAGTACGCGTCACTGCTGGGGGGAGAGCTGCGGTTCATGCCGCCCACCAGTCCGACTAATCGGTGGGATGGGGTGCGGTTTGCGCACAAGTTCAAGCCGGTGTGCCCTCAGGTGAAATTTGAATCGTGCTGACATTTTGTCGCCACAAAAGTCACAACTGTTACCTTTTTTTCTCCGTGAGACAGTTTATTTCTATAACACATTTTATTTGTTGTATTTTATTCTGTGACTTGCATTGCCTTGAGGCCCTGGCCTAATTTTTGCTGTAGGCGTCGTGGGCTTTTACACTTTGCTGCCTGTGTAGGCTAAATGGAAGCAGATTAGGCTAGTGCTGCTATTATAACTTCTGCAGGCAGGAGACTCTAGTATGCACTATACCGTATCAACAGTCGGTAATTAAACAGTAAACACCTATCTACCTAGCAATTATTTATGTGTAGTAAACTTAATAGAATAATTGTGAATCTTTTTGCAATATTATCAGCTTTAAATTTTTGGCATTTACTCTATTTTTTTCTTATTCAGTATTTCTTGTGTTTCTGGTTTTGTATCTGCTCATTGCGCATGTGGAACTGGTAAAGTTTCCATTAACAAACCTGGAAATAAAGCATATATTTTTAAGTGCAAATTTGACGACTGCACGTTTCTCTTTAAACCTGCTTTTTACTCAAAGTTCCCAATGCCCATAGTGCTATATTTGATATTTGCAACTCCACAAATCGTCATCAACCGCACACTGAAATATCCACGCCCTAGCTGGGAGATACGACATCTTAATAAGAAAATCATCATATCTGATAGATGATAAACTAGACGGAAGCACAGTACCCGTGCATAAACGGCGTGCGCGCAGGCCCGCATGAGTAGATAAGCACGAGTTTTGAAATTTACTGCAGGACTTACCCATTTTGGAAAAATTTGGCAAACATCTACAACATGAACACAGAACGCATTTTCTGTGATAAAGAGAAATTAAAAATAAATCTAAATCTGAGGGGCTCCAAGGGTACAGTGTATTTTGTACAAATCCAAGCGTAGCAATATATTCCGGGCTTAGTCCGCATGTTCCCTGAAAAAATGATAAAAATCCGTTCAGTGGTGTCTGAGTTATTGTGGCGCAAAGGTTTTGGCCCCCCCCAACTTTTATAAAAACCGTTCGCCCACCTTACATATCAATATTTTGTTAAAACATGTATAGGGCCTTTTTTAGTAAGTAGTAAGTGGAACAATCTTGTGCAAAAAGCGTGCAGATCGGACTGATAGTAAAAATGTTATCGCGATTCTTGAAAAAGTGCATGAAATGGTCCCCCAAGGCCCCCTTAATATTTCGAAATGAATTATTCAGCCAGAAACGCTTTTCCCAATGGCATGTATGTTTTTTCTCTGGTTTCAGAATTCTAACGCCCAAGGTTGTTACCTACGATGAAGTGAAAATTAAAAAATTAAAAATCTGGAGGGGGGCTCCCGGGAGCACCATTCTTTTTTCCAAATCCAAGCGAACCTGTATAATCCGGGCTAGTCCGCATGTTCCCTGAAAAATGGTAAAAATCCGTTTGGTGGTGGCTGAGTTATTGTGGCGCAAAGGTGTTGGCCCCCCCAACTTTTATAAAAACCGTTCGCCCACCTTACATATCAATATTTTGTTAAAACATGTATAGGGCGTTTTTTTTAGTAAGTAGTAAGTGAAACAATCTGGTGAAAAAGCATGCAAATCGGACTTATAGTAAAAAAGTTATCGCGATTCATGTAAAAGTGCGCGCGGTGGGCCCCCGGACGCCCCCACAATGTTTACAATGAAATTTTTTCTCTGGAAGCATTTTCGTTAACGGGAAAAATGTTTTGACCCTTATTATAGACTTATAGATCAGGCGGCTAGTCTTCGGCGATGCGCCAAAGATCCGTATGAAAAAAAGAAAAAGAAAAAAGAAATAAATAAATAGGGGTACTAGGCCGAAACTGTACGGCGTTCGCCTATCGGCGCACGCCGTAAAAATTAATTAGAGTGTGGTTTGCGGGATTAATTACTACGCTATCTAACTTAATTGTGCCAGTCACTCTGTTAATGTAGGCCCACATTATATAGGTTAGTAGTTACACTGCATGCGCGTCCAGAAATGTTTGCACTGCATGCGTGTCCAGAAATGCTTGCACTGCATGCGCGTCCAGAAATGTTTGCACTGCATGCGTGTCCAGAAATGTTTGCACTGCATGCGTGTCCAGAAATGTTTGCACTGCATGCGTGTCCAGAAATGTTTGCACTGCAT
>JAQIWG010007258.1:0-12494 GCA_034695025.1 Chamaedrilus cognettii
ATTAGATTGAAAACAGAACAAAAAGACGGCTAGTCAAAGAGCTAATTCACCGTTATATCTGCGAATGCATTAATTTATATCAAGAAGCTGAATCTAGCCTTATGAAAAATCCCGTACGTTAACTCTGACCCTAGATTTAAATTTGACCTAGCCGTAACATAACTCTACCAATAATCCGAATTACAGCCCTTACAAAACATAAGAATTAAACGTGCCACACATCGCTGCACATCCCCCACACCCTAGTGTTAAGCATCAAATTCTTTGCAGATACAGTTATCAAGGGTGCAGCTAGACCAGAAATACCTGTCGCCACCTGGCGCAATTATGAGCACGGATCCCCATTGTTTCCCTTAAATTCCTCTACTCTTATCATAGTGTCGAACCCGTGAAAACAGGCCGGCACACCGCGGCAGCAACCAATTCACGTCAGCACCAGCTACCGCATAAGGAAACTACTCCGATTTGACGCAGCAGATATAGCTGCCTACGGGTCATCGACCCTAAAGAAGAATAGACGACGACGAAGAGTAACTTACTCAGGAACTCGGCTACAAACATACTCCTGTGAAGTCGCGAAATTTCTAAATACACGCTGATAGCGTATACATTCATTCATTGCAATGTTGGCGTAAACATCTGATTCAATGGTAAACATTACGTCGTAAACAAAAAGCGTTCAAGAATTTCCGTATTAAGTATGTAGGATATAATAACACCTTTCAACATAATTATAGATAAATGAGCATTTTAGCGTACGAACATTAACTTTGACGGAAATAGAGTACAAAATTAAGATCTCAATAGTATTATAACGTTTGCAAAATGGTTTGATATTAATATGTATAATTTATGTAAATGGTTGTGAATAGCTAGCCTATAGTGACACTATAGAACTATGAACTATTGAACGATCTTGAGCGCGCTTTAAAGCCATAGCTAGTTTATGGAAAAACTAGACGTATCGGATATAGTTTCCTAATTAATATGATTAAGAGCTGAGCACATATAATTATTTGATCCGTCCACTGAAACCTAATTATTTGATTATTAATTAAGGTTTTTTCTGACCGGTTGTATCAGCCACTTAAGATTTAAATGAAGACACAGCATCAGCGTAGTTACTGACACATCGCCAGTAATTTTGAGTACAGGGACAGTTTGAAATTGTAGCCTTGTTCGATAAGTCACCGTAGCTTCTAGGAGTTCTCTTTTGTTGAAGATTATATTTGTATGTTTTACAAAGTAACGTAAGTGAACAGTGTGCACGTTACGGTATCGTTTATGATCATAAGTTTTTTATATTCTTTGCGTTGGAAGCTTGATAATTCATATTTACATAATAACTTTAGCTCTTTTTATACAACATATTAGTGTTTTAGTCTTCAAAGTCAGTGATATGTACAATGCACTTATTTATTTTGTCGGTCCTACTCTTTTCTGAATCGCTATTCTTCTATCCTCCTCTATATACACTAAAACTAAACAGCACTTCACTTATTGCTGCAGCTATTAGGGCCTGCTACTAGTTCACTACACTGCTGCAACAAGCTCTACTAAGTAACTACTACTTTACTATCTAATTGTCTTATGAAATGCGTAGATTCAAATAATTGATTGTCGTATTTCAGAGGTTAATTGATTGGCCTAACACAATTTGTTAGTTGCGTTAACTCTGTCAATTTGATGCACTTCAATATTTTGTTTCTTGGCCGTATACTCAAATTTGAAGTAATGAATAATTGTTGAATAATTGGAATGAATAATTGTAATTTGTTAAGAGTTAGGGCTTGAGCTGTAAGTCTTGAATAGGATTAGTGTCACTTCATTACAAATGTGATCGGAGTTATATAACTACAGGTTATGGTTTAACAATAGTATTCTGCGCATGTGAAACTATAGGAAGCATATTGAAATGATTATCGTAGCCATATCTCGTTATGTTGCGCAATTGTTTAGATTTGAGCTGAAGCTAAACAGATTTTGTTTTATTCACAGTGTGAGATTATATGGACGACAGTAGCATGGATGAAATAGATTCTCCTAGTAGTTGCGCAACGCCGGGCAGCTTCATGCAATCCAGTTCAACGGATGCATCCGGTGAATCTTCCAGCGTTATGTGGGATGAAGACATTCGTGATAAGTCCTCAATGGGAGGCATGCTTAACACTACTTGTGAGCCATCCACGGGTCAGTATCACCGAACAATGGCAGCGCGATGCAATGGAAGTCATTCTAGTCGGCGCGAAACATTCTCCGATGTCGATGGATCGAGTGACGACTTGGACGACGTCTGCGATGCGATGGAGAACACTCGCATTCGATCAAGAGACGAAGAACATTTGGCGAGATTGCATGATCAGGTGGACACAGCGACGGACACATTGAATGGAAACAGATCGGGAATTTCTCATGCTGCGACTTCATCATCCAATGTTGTTTCATGCGAACAAACCGCATCCGCGGCTATCCCCGACCCCCACTCGAATCATGTCGCCGAAACGGCCGTTAAACTGATAAAGATCGTCGTCGAAATGATGACGAATTGCAAGCCGAAATCTTCGCTGAAGGGCAAGTGCAGCAAGCATGCCGAGACGATGCTTCGAACCGTCGAGGAGCTGTCGACGAAGCACGAGATCCTCTTCAAGAGCATGGTACAGAAGCTCGACATCACCAAGGACAACGGCGACGTCGTCTTCGTCAAGGTCGTCGACGAGATCTTCGCTGACCGCCGGTACAACTGGGGCCGCGTCGTGACGGTGTACGCATTCGCCGGGTGGTTGGCGCGCTATTGCGCGCAGCAGGACATGGAGGACTACGTCGACTGCATCGCCAACACAGCCGGGAAGTACGTCGCTGAGCGACTGTCACCGTGGATCACCAAGAACGGCGGCTGGGTGAGTGGACGCTATTTCTGGGAGAGACGAGGTGGTTCTCCATCGCGCATGAATCTCTATAGATAGGTCATGATACTCACTTGACGCATTGCTTTTGAAGGCTGAGGAGCAGCCTCAGTGTGCTCCGTGTCAATGCTCACTCCCAGTGATACATGTTCGCTTGAAATGTTCCACACGTTTTTGATACTGTGCACCTAAACCATAATGATGTCGGCTCCCTTGAGGAGCTCTTCAGTACCATCCCATCTTATGACAGCATTGAACTTCTTAAAGAAACTCAGCTATACCAAAGTTTCAAGTAGCATTCAATTCATAATCATGTAACCTTTTCTCCTTTAGAGCAGTGCTACTCAAAATGGTGGTCCGCGGACCAGCGCTGGTCCGCGAACCACCTCCCGGTCCACGACGAGCTGGGAGAAAATAGGTCAAGTTCTCCCCTTTGATGTTAATTAAACATATAGGACATCTTGTGTCGTCTCGTTGTGAAATGTAGTTCTAGAGACAACTAACATCCTACCACATTGTGTCAAAAACAGACACCAAATGTATGGTTGAAGGCCTAACTCTGTCAAAATTGTCCACCGACTTTTAAATTCTTTTACTGTTGAAAGTTAAGACCACTATATTTCCATCAAAACAGCTACTGTGTTTTTTGTTTCAACACACCATAATCCAGTTGTTGCAAAACTGATACATTAAAAACTACAATTGACATGAATGCTAAGAAAAATTCTAGTCCACAAAGGAAAACTGGGCTGGCCAGGTGTCAGAGTCAACAAAGCTAAACACAGATATAGTATATGCTCCTGTCTCAAAAGTAACATTCTAGCAGCTCAGCCTCTAAGTGCAACATGTTTTTCTCATAATCCGTGACAGTTTTAAAGTCTCAACTTTTTCCAAATTGTATGGCCGATTGATCATCGTGACCGTAACTTTTGTGATCAAAAAAGCATATTTTGTTCACAAGCTGCAAATTCTAATTGTCGTAATGAGAACTCGAATTGACAAACGAAGAATTTTAAATCAGTTAGCATTTAACCCAGTTATATTCATCAATTTGGTGTCTCATTTCTTGACTCACGATGTATATATTATTTATCTTGTTCGAACCATATTTGATTCTCACATTTTATTGTGCTGTACACAAAATTATTGCCCAAAAAAGTTGCCGGTCCTCAAAAGCTCGGGAAAAAAATGTGCCGGTCCGCGAGACCAAAAAGTTTGAGAAGCACTGCTTTAGAGTGCTATGCTTTTTTGTTAACTAGTCTGGCAGAAAATCGGCCCTTATGTGCTGCTGTGCCGGTAAACAACAAACAAAGGAAGAATTCAACTGTGTCAGGGAGCGATCGATATTTGGATCGTCCGTAAGGACCGTAGAAAAACGCATTTGCGTTTTTGGCATTTTTATGTGCAAGGAACAAGCTTTTGAAATTTCTTGCATATTTCCTTTTTTGCGCTTTTTGTATATAATTGCATATTTTGTAATTAGTAGCATATTTCTGCACAAAATCTAATTTTGGCCTCAAAAGGCAGTTTGAAACAACTCTGTGAGCTCAGAACTGGTGTTGACTTTGGATTGGAAAAAGCCATGTCGAGCCTGAGGTTCACCTTTTTTGGTTGTTTGTATTAGTTACATGACAATTTTTTGTTTTGATAGTATCTATATTGATTTTAACTGTATCGGCATAGTTGATATATTATAATAATTTTTTATTATAGCGTTTATAAAGGCCTTGAACTAATGTAACGGTATTCACTTTTTGAGTTCTTGGACCATTTACCGCGAATTTCAGTAGTCTCCAAAAGTGTAGATATTAACACGGTTTTATTTTTTACTGCTGAGGGATAGTTTATTATGTGTTCAAATTTCATCGTAAAACGGATTGTGACTTTAGGCCACCATGTTTTTTAAAATTTAAAGGCCCTGACAGGCCGTTAACCTCTCGATGATGAGGGGATAGCCATTTGAGGTTTACCATAGTATTCTGTATGGGTAAGGCTCGCTGGTAGCGCGTCCTGGAACCCACCCTTAGTAAATATGCCAAGGTATATTTTTTTATGCTGATATGCACAATACAAAGATGCCAGATGTATTTAGAAGCTATTCTGACAGTATTGATTTGGCAGAAAAAAGGAAGGCTGGGCGAAAAATAGGCAGCGTAAATAGGCAGCGTAAAATGGGGGCGTACATGTAATTATATGATGATGTAGTCAGCAAATTGCACTTTAAGTGCGATGCGCTGACTTGCCAAAGTCAGTTGTTTGCACATGTATGTTAAACAAACTACGTTGATGTTGGATCTCTAGCAGAGGTATAGCGTGTCAGAATTTTAACGATTGGTAATATGCACCAAATAGCAGTGACTTCGAATATAAATGATATTATATGATCAATGAAGAATGAGAACACCGGCTTTTGATTTCCTTAAGATTTTTGAAATCCCTTAGATTTTTTGTCTTTAATCCTTTTTTTAAAATCTCTTAGATTTTGAAATCATGTTAATTTGAGGGGTTATTGATCTTGCAGTCTTAAGTGACAACTCAATAAAATTCATGAATGAATGTCAACTTCCATAATATATGGTGTACAGCATTAGGCACATTAGGCAGTGCTCGGGCTAAGGTTTTTTTAAAGGGGTGCGGCTCCCCATGATGCTCGACACAGAGGGAGATTTTTTCAAGACGTCAGTTTTTCCGTTTTTGAACAGTATTCTGAAGGGGGGGGAGGGGGGAGGATGGCGACAGAAATTTTCAGAGGCGTTTCTAGTGGTGCATTTTCCTTTAATTATGGCCATTTAAGGCTACTTTCACTCTTGTTTGAAGCGTTTTAAGGAGCGCACTGTTACATTCAACTTTTGCAACAAATTGTCTCCCCTTACCTTTACCTTTAAAGAGGATTTTTGAAAATTAAGGGGGATTGGCCCCCTGGTTTCAAACTTCAGAGGGGCAGTTTGAACTGAGGGGGCGATCCCGCCACCCGATCCCTCTGTGCCAACGCTGGCCCGCTGGATATAGGTCAGGTTATGGGCTTGAAGTTCTTAAGCTGTTGATCTGACAGTGCGCTGACCAAGACCCGCTCACATAATCTAATCCTGTGGCAATCAAGTGGCATCTTGTGAGCCATAGCCTACTGGCACTCATAGTAAACTTTTGGGTAAAGTTCAAGTTTTTGACTAGCTAGTTGATTATCTTGAGTTCTTGGCCATGATTTGACCCGATTATTAGCCTACAACTTGTAGGATAATGTATTTTTACTGTAGCCCACTGTGTCCACATTGGGTCCTAGGATATGATGATCCTTCGCCCCAGCATTTTCTTCAGAGATCGCATCATATCAAAATGAATCTCAATAGATCTATTAGATGTATAATAAACAAGTGCATGATATTATTTGTAATTAATACTTTGCTAGTCGCTAGCTGATGATCATCTTCGAGGATTATTTATTATTCTGATTGGTGACAGGAAGGGCATCCGGCCATAAAAACCCAGCTCCGATATAAACATCTAACCCGTGTTAACATGGACACGGTGTTACAGGCTTGTGTGTGACGCATCAGAATGAAGGTCAAAAACGATGATTATTATTATTATTATTTTATAGCGCTAAAAACTTGTACGATTATTTTATCCTAAGTACTATTAAATACTTCTTCTTCATTTTGGCCTCTTGCATAGGAAGCAGACACAGACACTGGCTAACCACTTACTCTGTGCCAACGCCCAGTAAGTGTGATAATACGATAATACATAAAAGATGCTCTTTTAAGCATTTTTAGACTGAAAGCATATTGAAATTGCAAGTAAATTATTGCCATGTAAATGTTGGCTCTTCAACTTAATATTTACTACCCAAATTCTCACTTTTTACTTCACTTGTTTCCTACATTAAGCTGTGATGTTGCGTGTAGAATAGTATAGAGGTATAAATTCGTTTATTGGTCATCAGATTGCTACATGAATGCTCCTTCTTATTCTCAAGATGAGGAGTAAGCAACAATTATTAATGGCCTGTAAACTTTAATGGGTTGTTTTAGTTGAAGATTTTTTTTCTGTAGGTCGTATTCCTACATTCCGTATTCATACACGTTAGGCAGTCTTTGATGAAACAATTAGGTATTTTCACTGATGTTGAGTGGCTCACGTGGGTAGAGCAGCTAAGGAGGAACCTGTCACCTAAGATATGAGAGCCTGGTGGAGGGCTGGTGTCTGGCGATGGACAGGAATGAATGGCCGCGAGCCGCTGCTGCTCATGATCATGCCGATGAGCAGCAGCGTCACGTGAGCAGCAGCGCATGAGAGGAGGAATGCCGGCTAGCTTTTTTTTTCGAAATGCATGTATTCAATCGTTGGCAAAGAAATTAATTGCGATATCATTGACATCTTGACTGTTGCGGACCAAATGTTGGTGTAAAATACAGCCTAATGTTACGCGAGCTCGCTTATGATAATTATATTTAAATAAATGTAACCTATGAACTCGTAGTGTAACTATTACACAGTTACTACATGCTTCAACTTCAACTTGTCTACTGCACTCCACCCTAATGGATGACTATTTGCAGGGCGGACGAAATTAAGCACCTTTGCCAAGGGTGCACGAAGTGACTCGAAATCTTTTGCCGCGGCCAGGGTTTAAACCGACTATCTGCCCCACTCGCAATCCGAAGTCCGTGACTTAGACTACTCGGCCACAACGCTTCACTCTTAAACATATGCTTTATAAATTTTGTTAATTGAATTTAAATATTATTACATAAATTTTAATTTTAAAAAATTTGTAAGAGATTAAAATAACCTGTAAAACTGTCTGAAATAAATAAATAAATAGATTTATAATTTCAATAAATTCAGCATCATTTGACCTGATCTATTTTCTGAAATATTGATATGAAAATACAATTAGTATCATTGATGCTGAAATGATGTACCCTGCTGCAAATTGTACACCTCTGTGGCATTAAGGTACAAGTCGCTCACAAGTTTTGTTCACTGTATACATGTAGACGTCATAAGATTATCATTATGGATTTAGAGCCAAATAAGTAGTTCAGATTTCCAAGAGATATTTAATTATTATGTTATCAAATACTGATGCAATATATTGGATATTGATGATTTTAAATGTTAGCAGCTAATGAGGGGGGGCGTTCGACCGCGTATGCACCACGTTTGTGGTCGCCGTGCTGCACGTGCGCATTGTCCACAAAACGTTGATTATTGCATCATCGGCAGTCAACACACATGCTGTTACCCTGTGGGAACGTATTCCATCACGTGATGTTGTTTCTGTCTGATTATCAGGAATTCTTGATGACGCGGGTAATTTCCAGCTAAAAATAGACTCGTAAATAAAATGTATGTAACTGCAATTTCCATTGAGCTATGGAATAATGGCAGTTCTAGATGTTGTTCAGCCTTGAACCTAAACTATAGATTCTACAAGGGGAGGGAGTTTGAGTGGCCAGAGGAATTAGGCCGAGGTCCAATTAACTAGTCTGATGTTGAATCAAGCTTTGATCCTTCTCATGAATGCTCTGAGTCACAAGGAGTTTGGGCCTTAATTTACTCTCTGACTGATTGTATCTCTGACACTGATCATGACTGATGTCTCAGACTCTGATTATGTCAATTAAATTTGATGTGTGGGAAGATTTTTGATGCTTCATTCTTGTTAGATTGGCCTGCTACTGCTCGCCTAACATGTAGAGTTCTAGTAAATACAACGTATGGAATTGCAATTTCAACTGCTACTGAAGAGATGTAGCTCGGCCTTGAACCTGAGCTAGATTCCAGGCTGCTTGTCATCTGCATTATTGTGACCTTGCTTGCTGAAATATCAGCTAGTGAGCTCTATAAGCTGCTTAATCTCATAAGCTTATACATTTCTCACAGAGATGTTGATCGCAGGTTATTAAGACTGGTTGGGCTCCTACTTCAAGTCGCAGAATTAAGCAGTTGCTTTGGGGTCACCTTAAATATAAGACGTATAAGCGCAGATTTCTCATACTTAATTTTCTACCCTTAGTATATATTTATATCTGTTTGATGAGTTATCGCACGATGTAGTGTAGCCCATTTTAAGATCACCCCCTGGTGGCCGGGGAACAAAGAATTGGCTGGCAGCCCAGTGCTCTCAGGGCGAATCGTAAAGGGCAATTAAAGAAGGGAAGCAGTTCTGTGTCGGCTTTCTTGCACAGAACCGGACTGTGTATAGTCTTTGTGCTACGCACGGTCCGTCCTTAAGCTAAAAAAACAAAACAAAAAACTCATTTTAAGATTAGATACCGGTTGTTGAATCTTTGTGCATCTCAGAGAAATCTGGCCCTATTAGTAAGCTTCTACTAACTACAAATTCTTCCGGCGGAAAGGAAAGGCTGTGTACCATAGTAGTTCTACAGTTTGGTACTGCTTCCAGGCAGCTTCCTTTTCTTGAAACCAGCCAAGGATCACGTGATGGACTTTGATTTGTAGCTTGTATCCTAGTTGTAGGTGTACGATCAGTTTTAGGCGTTATCTGCTCGTAAAGTATCATCCTAGTGGTAGAACTGTAGTTTCCTATAGTGTAGTCAATAACATATGTGCCGTGAGCCGTTTGTCATTTTAACTGAGCTCCGACTGGCACTGCTCCGATGCTGTATTGACGCCATGGCACCATATTAACTGTGTTCAACGAATATTTGAATTTCTTACATTTTAATTTATTTTTAAAGGGTCTGAAGGATAAGTAGCATTTTGTTAAATATGAAAAGTAACGTATTATATTATTATTTTTAATTTATCATAAAACTGCATTGTAATGATTTATGAATAGCAATCCTGATTGAATCAGTGTCGTTCAGTGTTAAAACTAAATGCATCAAATTAGTACAATGGGGTAAAATAGAGCACAACGTGGAGGAGGAGGCGAAGGCCTGGAGGTAGCTATCTTAATACAATATTAGTCTTAAGATTGTCTTAAGAGAATCTTATGACAAGCATAGATTTTTTATTGGAAACCGCCGCGCGCGAACCGAACGATGACGTCACAGCGGTCGGCGAATGGATATTATTTGTTTTAAATTTGAATTAGGATAAAAGTTAATCAAATCTTTTAAAATGTACACGAATGAGCCCCCTGGAGGGCAAATCACGACGGCTGTTTGGGGAAATTTGCCCCCTACATTGTATACTGTACTTGCTAGAAAATGTTCTTGACTCTGCATGACCTCAGATACAGTTGTTGATTGAATTACAATCTGGCTTGAGATGGAATTCTGTCCACGGACACACCCTTCTGTCATAACTATCAGTGCTGCCGCTGTTTTTCCAGAAGAGCACAATGTTACATGCCTTCTCTCAGAATTTTATCACAGTGGGTAATGTCTTAAATCGCCTAAACATCGCTGCACATTTTGCAAGGAATTCTCTCAAAAATGGACGAAGCTGTAGAAACGACACTTTTATGATATTATGATAATGACCTTTGAAATTCACATTTTTGATCAGAGATTATAACGCACAGCAGAAAAAGTGCACAATTAAAAAACACTAAATTCAGAAAGAGCACAATTCAAAAAATACAAAATCACAAAAACGGTATCATGAAAATAAAGGAATAAATCTAGTCTGGAAAAGTACCTCAGTGGCAGCGGCGATGGCGATGTCATCTTTCTTGGAAAGCCATGCATGATATAATTGCAGTTGTAGGTGCATGGTAGGCGTGCATGTGAAGTATTGCAACACTCGACACCTCGATAGGTTGCAGCAGTAGGTGGAGCGTTGCAACCTGAGAATGAGATACTACTCAATTCGGGCCTATGCAAGGCTGTAGGCTGCTATTATCTGTAGAGATGAAGTGTATACAAAACTTTTTTATTTTGGTCTACAGCGGCTGTATTAAGTTCCCTCTAGCTTGCATTTGCAGCTATAACTACTGCGGTACTTGATATTTGACACTAGGGTGAGCGGGATGCAAAGGGATGTGGAAGAGTGCAATTTTTAAGGGTTAGGGACAGAGTTTAGGCAAACCTGTGTTAGGTTAGGGGCAGGTTTTTGGGTTTCCAGAAGAGACTTCGAGGTTAAGGTTATGTTGGGCCCCAATGCTGAGGGCTCTTATGAGCAATTGTTTTTATTGACAGAAATGGCTCAAAATTGTAGCCTATTCTCTATGTGCTTTAAAGCTTATTTATAAAATTAATTTTAATAATAAAGTGCTTTAAATGTTTAATTTTCAATAATATATTTTATAAATATATAGGTTTAACTTTAACTTGTTGTTCATCGTAATCATTCAACTTCATTTTGTTATGTCGTACCCTACGGGTTTTATATCAGTGTCTGGTAATTTAAGCAAGGAGATCGACAGAGCTAAAAATAGATTCCCTCAAGAAATACAGCGTCTCAAACCGACATCATTTCTGTGGGTGACGCGTCAATGTCTAGTTTTTAATGATTTTTTCAGTGCCATTGATTGATGTAAATTTAACAAAGATGGTGCGTTTCGGAAAGCATTTAATTGGAAAGAACTAGATTTGATCTATTGGACAACAGTACTGCAATATGGGGTGAAGGGTGGAGGGTCTGACGTTTCAATTTTAGCATTCACCAGCTCCAGCTTACAATATTACTTACTTTTGACAGTTTGACTACAGAATTGAGCACTGTTAATTTGAGATTTCTATTTTTAGCACTGTTTTTGTTTTGTTTGTTGTAGTTTTAGGGATTGTGTGAAGCGCAAAGACCATTATTATACAGTCCGGTTCTGTGCAAGGGAGCCCGCACAAAACCACTCCCCCTTCTTTAGTCGTCTTTTATGACTCGCCCGGGGAGCTCTGGGCTTGCAGCCCAGTCAATTCTTTGTTCCCCGGCCTGCAGGGGGCTTTTACCAACAATTGTTCGATCTCTCCTATTTAGGCCTTTGAAGTTTGATTCAGTGGTGTAATTAGTGCTAACTTGTGCTTGACCTAGTTTCTGATAGTTGATGCAATACATATCATACAATACAATGCAGTGGCTAATTATACAACCTTCAATTAAATACTCGATTTATTGCGTTATAATAATTATCACCCCTCCCCCCATACAATATAATTGACACTATGTATCTACACGGTGTTCTAAAAAAGCCGAAACCGCTTGGTCGTGGTCGGGTATGTTCGTCAATGATGGATGAAATTGTGTACAATTTTAATCTGTTTTGCTGAACAATAAAGGCACACATCTAAGCTCTCCAAATTCGGCATTGCAAGGTGTCTGCCCTTAGCTTGCAGTAAAGAGACGTACAGAGGTGCCACTGTCAGGCGCGTTATCGATTACTCACTCATAGGATTGGTTCAACGCTCAGACCAACGGTCTCACTTTCACTGCAGAATTATTCTGCTCTGGAGTGCATCGCCTTTTAATGTCATATATTTGTAGATGTGTCATGCATCTTCTACCAATGTTAATAGTAAGTGCTGGCTGCATGTCGGTTGACAAGTTTGTTGACGGTTTGAAGGCTTTGAGTGTCCTTTATCAGCACAAATTTAAACTGCAATTGTAGCAGAATATTTCAAACTGATTGCAACCGTTCGGCTAATACACCGCTCCACAAGGCGCACACCCTTGTGGAGCGGT
>JAQIWG010007259.1:0-12492 GCA_034695025.1 Chamaedrilus cognettii
GGATAGGGTTGCTGGAGCATGTGGTTGGAGTGAGTTCCGGGAGGGGGACGGTGTTGGTGGGCAGATGGGGCAAGTGGCATTTGGCGGGGTGGGAGCGGTCTTGGGCGGGATGGGGTGCGACAGGGCGGCGGGGCCAACGGGCCTTGTCTCAGAGGTGCTGGGGGCTGTGGGGGAGATGGGAGTGCAGTGGATGACTGATCCACATGTATGTGGTGCGGTTGTGGGGCGAGGGAAGGTGCCGGGTGATTGGACTAGGAGTTGGATGGCGGGTGTGTGTGGAGGAGAGGGGATGCGTTGGACTGTGGATCGTGCGGGGGATAGGGTTGCTGGAGCATGTGGTTGGAGTGAGTTGTGGAGGGAAGAGTTGAGAGGAGGGTGGGTGTTGGTGGTGTGCGGTTTGGCTTCGGATCAAGGAGGGGCGCAGTGGGTGCGGTTTTCGTGGTGCGGCGGTTGCGGGGGAAGTGCTTGACAGGGAAAGGGAGTTGTGGGTGGCGTTTGTATTTGGCGGGGTCCCACGTGGGGTGGTGTGGTGGGCGTTGGGGGGGCATGGTGTGGGAAGTATGTTATGTTAGTCATAAAGGCTATGTGTGCGGGGGAGCGGACGGCGGTTGGGGTCAGGGGGGGGAGGGCGGGCTGTTTGGGGTGGGGGTTGGGGTGCATCGGGGCTACGTGCTGGGCCCGCTGCTATTTATGATTGTTCTGGAGGCAGTGTCTGGGAGGTTCCGGAGGGGCCTGCCATGTGGGCTGCTGTGTGCTGGTGATTTGGCAACAGCAGGAGGGTCGGGGGGGCTGCTGTTGGAGAGTGAGGGTATGGAGGGAAGGTTTGGGGGCGAAGGGACTTCGGGTGAGCGTTGGGAGAACTACGGTGGTGGGGTGCGGGGAGGGTTCAGGGCGGGTCGTGGGCTCGGGGGGGTGTCCATGCGTCCATGTGGAGTGTGCGGGGAGGAAGTGGGTTTGGGCGCGATCGGATGCTGCAAGTGTGGGGAGTAGATTCGCGGGGAGTGTGGTGGAGTCGAGGGTAGATTGAGGGAGGGTCCGCTTTTTCGGTGCTCGGTGTGTTTCGGGGGTGCGGGCGGTGGTGTTGGGACAGGGGTGGGGGGGGGTCTGTGGTGCTTGGGAAGGGGTGTGGGCGTGGAGTGTGCGAATGGTTTCTGTTGACTGGGAGATGTGGTTGGTTGCGGAGGGGGGCGGGCGGGGCGGCTGGGGCTGGAGTGGGAGTTGCCTTTGGCAGGCTGGGACCTTTCTTGGCAGCGGACTAATATGTGAAAAATAATAGCTTGTTTTTTTTTTTGGACCCATCGCCCGGTAAAAAATTTAATCTTGCCTCCTCTCGGTCAGGTACTATGTAAAAAATAAATTCTTGGCACCTATTAGTGCCTCCTTCACCTCTCTGACACTTGGCGCCCAGGGCGGCAGCCCATAGCCTCCCTCACTATGCCTCTGGCAAGGGCACATAACCCCGCAAAAACGGCGCATTTCAAGTGAAGTCGTATGACAATGACGATGATCCCAACATAGTCACACAAAAAACAGAGTGATGCTCTTACGAGACGCTCATATCGACACTGACACCCGGTGGAGCGTTGTCGTTGGTCATGAGCGCCTTGGTCGACACGACATCGACTAGCGTTGCCGTCATGCCCCCGTGCAGCCCCCCGCCCCGGTTCTGATGCTCCTCGCTGACCTTTAGCTCACACACACAACGACCTTGACCCGCTTCCGTCACAGTCAACTGAAATTTAAAATGAAAAGGACGTACAGACAGGATACAATAATATCAATTCAAAGAAATTGTCAAAATTGGTCCACATTTTTTATATCCATGCGCTTTCATCGATGAAGTCTCATATTCTAGAACTCAGGATTTTTCCTTGTAGTTTCAAAATTAATAATGCCAATAATAAACAATGAGCGATGTTTCTCTAGGTACCGCAGTTTTTGTTCTATTTTACAGGATTGAGTAGAGTACTTTCTAAACTAAGTTCTATAACCAATACGGTACCATTGCAACAGTCATTTACCATAAACATTACCATAAACAGTGGGCAAAATTAGACTGCACTTAAAGTATTGTGAAATTTAAAGAAACGAACGATTCCTAGCGCAACAACTTCCACAGAATTGTATCGCATGTACTAGATCAAAATCCAACAGTAGACTAGGTCTACACCGTTATGTAGACCTATAACTGCTCTGCAGGGACGAAGCATCTCCTTCTTGGACGGTGGACATGGAGAGCGCTTCCATGACATAGGGACATAGAGAGGAAGCTAATACAACTGCTCAGTTCTTAATAAATATACTGACATTTCTAATCAGCATTTCTTGCACTGCAAAATTTTTTCCTTTACGCTTTAGGTTGGAGTGCTGAAGTTAAGTTGAAGTTATTAACGACAACAGTTATTATAACACTTGTAAAAACTAAACTGCCTTAACACTGTACAGTCTACACACAAAATCGAACGAAACGCACATTGCTTAGGACGCGATCAAAGCCCGGACCCTTCGTGATGACCGACAGAATCTGGCGCATCTGCTGCAACTTGCTCGCAGCCATCCTGTAACTTAAGGGAAGGCTGTAAGAAAAAATATTATGCTGAGGTCGATAATTGTTATGACAGCACGACGAGTTCACGACTTCACAACACTCTGTTCACATGCTGGTAGAGTCACGGTTGAGTCTGGTCACCATTCTAGCCTAAACCACAGAAATACAAGCCTAAAACCGTCAATCCCTAATTCTAACCTAAAACCCCTAACCACAGCGGCCCAGCCTTAAGTTAACCCTTACCCTAATCCTAGCCCAGCCCTGACCCTAACTTGTTAACCCAAAGGGGGCCCTGACCTTAACCCCTGCCCCTAAAAGGGTTAGGGGTTAGGATCAGGGCCCCGTTTAATCTCTGAATCCAAATCGATCAATTTTTGGCCGATCTATATTGAAATGTCACGTGCCACACACACAAACGCCTTACTTTGATGACCGGACTGAATTTGACTCGACCCGCTTTAACAAGTTTGATCTGATTCACGGGCTGTGTATTGGACTTTTGGTTCATCACGTGAGAAAAGTGATTGATCGCGCATGAGGTTAAAGTGTTTGGCTGGCCGATACCACGTCATTGGACGATACCGATATCGATACTGCGGAAATCGAGTAATTGGGCAATAATTGCGTAAGTTAGCTAGTTTTATGGCCTAATGAGGTGTACAGAGTAGTACAGGACCTACCGAGTAAATTTCTTTTCGCGAAGCTGGCCACTTTGTCCATTGAGCCACTGACGTAACTTACGTAGGGTAACTTGAACGCAGCTTACTAATTAGCACAGGGCAGATCATCAGCAGCACTCGGCTTCTTGATAGTGGACTTCGTGCTGTGTAGGCCTATGTGATATCTCATTTTTGTTACATCTCACACTGCCACTACTTCATGTTTCATCAATGTTTATTGAAAATTTAGTTCAATCACTTAAGTGTATGCAACTTGTAAAAACTGAAAAAAATCTAGCTCAATTTTTGGGTCAGGAAATCGATATTTGGATGCTTCAAATTTCTCAGTGAATTGCGGCAACAATACTGCGATGTTTTGGTAATTAGTACACGCAATTTGTTTGAAATTTAGTCCTCTTTCTAGTGGGAAAGAATTTGTAAATCGGTCAATATTTTACAAAGTTACAGCCGAGAGTTTGGTGTTTGTTTTTTTTTGATTCACGGTAGCGTTACATGTAGTATGTGTGTGTGTGTGTGCGTGTGTGTGCGTGCGTGCGTTCCATGTTGGCAACTTTGCATGTATTTCAATAGCTTAGAATCTACTAACAGGCTGTGGTGCCCCTGCGTCAAACACAAACCTCAAAAGACAAATAAAAAGAAACAAATAAAAGACTCGGATTTTGTGTTGCATTTCAGCAAGGCTAGGCCCTTTAGGTTGCTACATCATTTCCAACATTAGAATTGTACAGTCTACGAGCACTGGCATATTTTGTGACAAGCGTATTTCATGACTTTACATATTTAAGTCACGACGAATTTATTTCGATTTTTCAGATCCAAATTGTAAGAGATTGTGCATGTGGTGCAATAGTGGCGCAGACACACCACCATTAGCCTACAATGTAGGCTTAGTGGTGTGTCTGCACTCTGCAGTTCTTGTTTCAGCAGCAGGTCCAGGAATCCAGTTCACGAAAAATAAAATTACCAATTCGCCGTTGGCCCTCTCTTGTGTTTCCAAGTGGCCTACAGATAAATAATGAACCTTTGTCCGGCATAAAACGAAGTTCGGATAATATTATGTGACTAGATATCTATATAGTATCTCAATGGAATAAACAAGGAAATTTATATATCGATGATGAAGTAGCCTAATAATGTAAAAAAGCTTCAAACACAACCATCCCTTATTATACATTCCATTATTCCTTGTTTTAACTATTTTCACAGTGCTGTGGGCCTACACATGTAGGCCTAGGCTACGCAGGGTTGTTAAGTCAGAAGTCTCGATCTCGGTCTCGGTCTCAAGACCGAAAAACGCGGTTCTTGATCTCGGACTCGGTCTCCACCAAAAGGTCTCGGCATCGTCACTTTGTCTCGAGTATCTAGACCTCTAGAGACATTACTGCAACATATCGCCAAGTTCACAACTTTGGAAAATATGCATGATTGATTAAGTTTATTTAAGTTTATTTTTAAGTTGATCAAATTGGCGAAGCGTTCTGGCCGAAAGTCGCGGACTTCGGATTACGAGTGTGGCAGAGAGTCGGTTCGATTTCCGGCCGCGGCGAAAGATTTTTAGTCTCTTCGTGCAATCCTGGCAAAGGTATTTAATTTCGTCAGCCCTGCGAATAATCATCCAATCGAGCGGAGTGCAGTAGAGAAGTTGAAGTTGAAGTTTATTGATTTGACGACTGCATTTTTATAGTTCATAAATTTCTTACGCTAAAAATGAACTTTTAAAGATCCAGATGTTTATATATTTGAATAAATGGGCAATCAAGCTACTGAGTCAGCGCGCTATATCAAATTTCAAGCAATCATTTTCAACTATTTCAATTATATTGCAACCATTTTTATCTATATTGTATCGGCTAAAATTGAATGATAAATTCTTAATTTATGATCTCTGTCTCGAGGGTCTTGTCCCGGTCTCCAGGGTCTGGTCTCGGTCTCGGCATCGAGGCTGTGGTCTTGAAGTTGGCCTACTAACAACTAGGCGATTCATTCTGGGAGTCGTTCTTATATGCTAACTGTGCTTGTTTAATTTTCTTAACAAGGGGGGGGCCGGACTCCCTTGAACTAGACGGAAGCACAGTACCCGGGCATAAACGGCGTGCGCGCAGGCCGCCACGAGTAGAAAAACACGAGTTTTGAAATTACAGCAGGATTTACACATTTTGAAAAAGTTAGGCGAACATCTACAACATGAACACAGAGTACATTTTCTGTGCTAAAGAGTAAAAGAGAAAAAATCTAATAAACATGTGCCAGTCAAAAGAGGCATGTTCTCTTAAAAAACGGTCAAAAAATTCGTTCAGTGGTGGCGGCCGTTATTGTGACGCAATGGTTTAAATTGGGTCTTCCTCTCCAATTAAAAAACCTCTCTCACAGCTTGTATATGAAATTAATTTTAAAAGATATATAGGATGTTTTTTTGCCTCAAGTAAGTTGCAAACAATAGTATGAAAATCTTGCAAATCGGACAGATAATAAAAACGTTTTCGCGATTCGTGCATAAGTGCATGAAATGGTCCCCACAGACCCCTATAATATTTCTAAATAACTTATTCGGCCAGGAACGCTTTCCCAATGGCGTATATTTTACCCCTAGTTTCATTATTGTACCGCTCAAGTTTGTCACCCACGATGACGTGAAAATTAAAAAATTTCTAAATCAGGGAGGGGGGCTCCAGGGGGCACCGTTATTTTATTTCAAGCGAGACTGTATAATCCTGCATGTTCCCTGAAAAAATGGTAAAAATCCGTGCAGTGGCTGAGTTATTGTAACGCAATGATATTGACCCCCCCAACTTTTATAAAAACCGCTCGTCCATCCTATATATCAATATTTTTTTTAAAGATGTATAGGGCGTTTTTTAGTAAGTAGAAAGTGAAACACACCTGGTGCAAAACGCATGAAAATCAGACTGACGGTAAAAAAGTTATCGCGATTCATGCAAAAGTGCGCGCTGTGGCGCTGTGGGGCGCTATCGGACACCCCGATAATATTTGCAATGAAATTTTTTTCCTGAAAAACACTTTGATGAACGACAAAAATGTTTTACCCCTTATTCTAAACTTATAGTTAGACCAGGAGGTGAGTCTCCGGGAATGCACCAAAGATCCGTAAGAAAAAAAAATATTAATAATTATAATGATAATAAATAATAAAGGTACCGGGCCGATGCTACAGAAAGTAGCATCGGGAACCTTTTGCGAGCCCCCTGGCCTTTTTTGGTGGGGATAGCAAGGGGCTCAGATAGATAACAAGAGAAGCGGACATTGTCCTGTAACTACAACACTGCATGGGCTCACGTGAAACGTAGCCTAAACATGTAGGCCTACGTACGAGTTGGTACAACGTGGGCCTACATGTACATGTAGGCCTACGTTACTGTTCACAGTCAATTACATGAATTTACATCACAGCCCGGTGGCTATAAAAATCAATGTCGTCCATTTTTACGCTACACTTTAGATCGATTGTGAATTTCATACATTGATACATCTGTGACAACATCTCTGAAACTTAGGCTACCGGTTCGAACGCATTGTGACCAAAGAACATTACCTTCTCGGATCGTGAGATAATAAATTATAGACCCATACAATTTTTTTCTGGATGTACCTAGGCTTAAGTCTAATTAGCCTAAGCAATTTTGTACGAAAGCCTAGAAACTTGCAGGCCTAACAGAAACTGCATGTAGGCGATATTTGAAGGTCCATTTTATATTATTTTGTATCGTCTTTCCCCATTTAGGCCATTTTATTTTAGTAATTTGCTCTTTTTGGTAGGCTACTAGAGGGCCTATATATTTTTCTCGCCGGATCACAGGGCGGGCCAAAAAACCGGATCCTATGATTTTGTCCAAGAGATCAGTCTATTTCTTCAAAAGAGAAATTATACACATTTCTAAATTGATAATTAGGCCTAGTCCTCTAGGCCTACGTGTACATGTATATCCAATTTAATTACTAAGATATAGTACTTTTGTAGGCCTACCCTGATTTCTATGTTACGAGCTTTTGAAATTGAATTTTCATAAATTTCGATGCAAATCCTAAATGAGAACATCTCACAAAGGCTACATAAAATATAAATATAAATCTATTAAGTTTTTCAAGTTCCGGTTAGTGTTGAATAATAACAAAGTTATTACAGCCGTTCAAATTCGCGTGCCCATGCCTTGTCGGTGCCTCAGTAATTTAAGCTACTAAATAATTCACGGCTGTTCCATATACGCACATTCTCGGCTTCAATGTCAAAAAGTCACATTCTTGAATCTTTACAATTTTCCCAAGTCAGTTTCCTAAATCGATAAAAGAAAGCCTATTTACTAAAATAACAATTATGCTACTAGTAGAATTGGGACTGCTACATTGTGCTCAACAAAATACATGTGGGTCCTACATGTAGCTGTATAATAACAAGCATGCACGTAGGCCTACTATACATGTACGATGTAGTTGCAGTGTTTGCAGCAGTACATCACCATTATTTTTGCACACTATAATAAGGCCAAACTGCTGAGAAGTAAATTTCGAAAGTTCATAACGTTTTTGAATATTTTGAGGAAATTACACATAGGCTAACTTTGCACACATACATGTTAATAATAGATGACTAGGCCCTATTTCAATGTGCACGACTTTGTCATATTTTGATGCAAAGTATAAAGCCCGGTGTCCACGCGCGAGAAATAGCCGCGAGATCTCGCTTTCTGCGAGATCTCGCCCACTGCCAGATGTATTTCGCTGAGGGCGAGATATACCCGGCGAGATCTCGTCCTCCGCGAGGTTTCGCCCTCAGCGAGATACATCTCTTAGTTGGCGAGACACGCAGTCACGCAGAAAGCGAGATCTCGTGGGGCATATCTTGCTCGTGGACGATATATCTTCTCGCAGTCGACGAGAACTCGCGAAACATTGAACATGTTCAATCTTGCGCGAGAACTCGCGCGCCATTCTCAAGTCTTTTTCTATCATCAGCGGGGCTGGGAGGTAGAAGGTGCGTCGTTTAGGTAGGGGGAGACCCAAGATCATGAAAAATTTCCATCTTCCGCGAGAAACAGAGCGAGTTTAGAGGCGTGGCCTATTTCTTTGCACAAAATGTCAAACTATCCCGCCAAATGAGACAAATTTCTGGGTTTCGGCACTACAGTAACTCCTGGGTTTACAGAAATTCTTGGGTCTTGTCGGCGTGACAAAAATTCCTGGGTTTCGGCCTGTCAGAAATTCCTGAGTTTCGGCGCTACACATATTCCTGGGTTTTGGCGTGGCATAAATCCTAGGTTTCGGCGTGACAGAAATTCCGGGGTTTTGGCGTAACAAAAATTCCTAGGTTTACAGAAATTCATGGGTTTTGTCGGCGTGACACTAAGTTTTAGGTTTTGGCGTGTCAGAAATTCCTGGGTTTCGGCGTGACAGAAATTCATGGGTTTCGGCGTGACAGAAATTTCTGGGTTTCGGCGTGACAGAAATTCTTGGGTTTGGGCGTTAGATAAATTTACGGGTTTCGGCGTGACAGAAATTCTTGGGTTTCGTCGTGACAGAAATCGCGGCCATTTCTCGCTCGTGGACACTGGGCCTAAAAATTATGAGTTGAAAACTTTTGACGGGTTCCGGGTTTTTGTCTCACGCTACATACTAGGCCTATTCACTTTGCTAGCTCACGCCACTTTAAGCCTACTGCACAAGAGCTTCAAAAAACTTTAAAGCAGCGCCATCTTGCGATTGCATTTGTAATCAATGATCAGTAACTGGTAAAAAATTATAAAATACACTTAAAAGTTTTTTTTGCCTTTTCACAAACCTCGCAGCTACAGAAGCAAACTCCTTAACTATAGAAGCGACTGGCTTCAAATGCTAACCCCCCTGCCAGCCGGGGAACAAAAGAATCGGGTTGCAGCCCAGAGCTCCCCGGGCGATTCGTTAAAGGCAACGAAAGATGGAAGAACAACCTGTGAAACCATAGCAAAATGACGCGTAGGTCCAGCTGTTGCTAGAACTAAGATCGTCACTATAATTATCCGCCAAAGGCCTAACAAAGCGAAGCATTTTTGATATTTCTTGTGTAGCATTTCTGGACAAATTTTGACAAGATCTATGTAACAGAGCTCTAAACTCGTACTTGATGGCTGGAATTCGCATGAAATGGTTTCTTGTGGGCATTGTGTCCGGTGCAATTCTTGTATTCTTCGCGCGAGAAACCGTTGACGTCATGATCGGGCGGCAACAGACCAACGGCCTCCAGGCACTCATCGCGAACGCTGCGTTGAGCAACAGTGAACAACAGCAACGTTTTCCTGGTAATATCAAGTTTCAAGCTGTCTAACGCAAAGTAACTTCAATTTGCAGGCCTATTTTTTGCTATAGCCTAATAGCTTATGCTGTTTTGTGGCAGTTTACTTACCTTTTTTGTCCCTTTATTAAGAGGGACCAAATGAGTAGAGAACCATTAGAAAATACCATTAGAACTAGAACGTAGGTTGTTCAGCCATAATAAATGTTATTGCTGTGTGCTAATTGCGCCGTTTAAAAGAAATACATGTATGTCTAAATGATTGTGTGAATGGCATCATAATAGGCTTAGGCCTTTACCCTTGATGCATTTAAGACATTATATATTATTGCATGTTTTAAACGATATATGGATGATAAAACTTAGCAATGATGTTGTTTATGGATAAAAGCAATTTATTAGACTTTAGCACAATAGGCCTAGAGGCCTACATAAAAATCGTTGGAAAAGTAGATATTTGGCATACTTACTAATAGGCCTACGGATTATTTCTAGAGCTCATGACTCTACCTAACTTCTATCGAATCCCTACAAACATCGGCTACATGTAAAAATGAAAGAAACATTATTATTTTTGGGCTGCGATAAGCTATGGCGATTTAGCAGGGAAGTTCTTGTTGTATAACCCCAGCAAGTCGGGGAACAAAGAATATAGTTGCAGCCTAGAGCTCCCCGGCGAGTCGTAAATGGCGACTAAAGAAGGGGGAGCGGTTCATTGCTAGTAGTATAATAATGAGTAAATTGCATACGGGTCGTATATTTAAGATTCTTTGCAAAACCAACTGGCTCAATGGCTTGTATTTTCAAAACGATATACAAGTAGTCACCTGTCAAGCGAACTGTAGGTAGACACTACTGGTATACAGAGTGAGTTAAAAAAAAACTCCCCTAGCGATATCGCGATAACTCAGTCAAAATTCAAAACATTGATTTCATTTTTTTAGGGATTGGAGAGGAGATAATTTGCAACAAGACTGCCAAATTTCATGATAGGCCATCGATATCTCAGGCACACGACGCCATGTCATAAATATGCATTTTAGCACGAGTACAAGGATTAGTTAGCATGAGATTCAGGACAAAAAACATGTGTATGAGCTTAATTTTACTGCATACATTATTTTTTGACTAAATTACGCTCGTTAAATAGATTTTTTTAACTTTTTGCGCAAACATTCGTAACTTTTGAATTAAAATATATTTCCAAATGAAATTTGGTGGTCTTGTTGCAAATTATCTCAGCTACAATCTTTGGAAATCTGAAACAAAAATATTAACTTTTGACTGAGTTATCGCGATATCGCTAAGGGAGTTTTGAATAATCTGGATTATCTGCAGCGTTCAGACAAGCAACCTAAGTTCAAAGAAGGTAATAAAGTTCGGATAAGTAGAATTAAAAGTCTATTTGAAAAAGGCTACGTTCCAAATTGGCCAGAAGCATTGTACGTCATTGATGAAGTGAAAAAAACTAGTCCCTATACATATGCTCTGAAGAATATGAATGGAGAAAGTATTGCAGGTAGTTTTTATACGGAAGAACTACAGAAAAGTACACCAGACTTTTTAAGAATTGAAAAGGTTATAAGAAAGAAAAAAATTAATAGAGTAGAACATGGAGCAGTGAAATGGTTGGGATATAGTGAAGAACATAATCATTGGATAACAGTAAAAGATTTAGAAAGGTTATAAAAATGTCGGAAAAACGAACCGCTTCGCGCTCGCGCGCGACCGCTCGATCCGCTCCGACATATTTTGATGTCTCGGGCCGCCGTCGACTCCTTGAATAGTGCAACTCATCAGAAAAGTTGCGAGAGACCCGACAATCGCCAGGGTCATCGCTCACCGGGCAGTTGGTTTGTAGACCGGCCGTTTGCCTCTGTATATCGCGAGCACCGAGCGCCCCAGAAAACCTCCTGTCTCCTGCAGTCGTTCGTGATATCTGGTCGAAGCCTCCGAATCCCCCGCGAGAATGAGGCGCCCCGACTCGCTGCTCGAACATTGCCTTCCTTTCGGTCTCTCTCAGAAGTAGTGGCTCATGAAGTATCAATCCTAAACCCTCTCCTTTATGTCGCTCCACTGGATTCAGCTCGTTATATCTGACCACCCACCGTCCATACGCGAGCCCGGCGCAGGGTAGTGTAATCCAGAAGAACCCCACGGACCGCTTTCTTGATCTCCTTGTAAACTCTCACGGCGCTCATGGGTAGGGGAGGGAAGCTCTGGCAGATGCCCACGATCCGGAGTTCGATCCTGAGCCTTGGTCAATCGCCCACGCCAGGTCGCGCCCGAACCGATAATGGCCGCCGCCGCCGAAGACTGACGTACCTCTGTTGCATTCACAGTGGTCCCATGGCTGGACCCTACGGCCATCATCGACCCGATCGCTTCGGCTACAACAACGCTCGACCTCAGCCGTTCCGCCGACAATGCAACCCTGCAGAGTTCGTCGAGGGCAGCCCCAGTGGGGTGCCGCGCTGAAGGTTCACGAGCGGCTGTCTCCGAACGATACTCGGTTTCTCCATCGCCTTCGTCCCCATCCTCTGTTCGTTCAGCGTACACCCCACTTCCAACTCCATTCCAACTCTCTGAACACGACATAGAACTGGGAGACTGGTCCCCCGATGCCAAAGATGAAGATGATGCAAAAGATCCAAATGAAGAAGAAAAAAAAAAGTACGAAGAAGAACGTCAGTTGAATGAAAAATTCAAAACATTAAAGGAAAAAATAAATACCTTTACGTCCCAAATTACATGGATTGCATTTTTTAATTCATTCTTTGGTCACATTGAATTAGATATTGAGCTACAAGACAAATAGGAATATTTAGGTGAAATGCCTCCAATATTTAAAAATGCAGATTTTAGCGAAGAAGAAGGTGGTGAATATATGAAAAAGGCAATTACCAGAAAAGAGATAAGCTTACAACGAGCAGATAGTTAATTGCAACATTGAAAGCCACAAGAATATTATTAAAATCGACTAG
>JAQIWG010007260.1:0-12490 GCA_034695025.1 Chamaedrilus cognettii
TGTACCTTGTGTACTGACAGTTGAACAGTCCTGCGTGGACAAATAACACATGTACCTTGTGTACTGACAGTTGAACATAGTCCCGCGTGGACAAATAACACATGTACCTTGTGTACTGACAGTTTAATTGGGTCTCAAGTCTGCGGAAGCAGGCATACGTTGGCCTACTGAAGCATTGCGTTAGCCTTGATTTGTCGGTTGTCTGCCTCTTAGTCCAGGATTATTTCAGATTTTTTATATGATAGACATCGCTATAAATTTCTGGCAATAATTAATTTAAATAGTGATGCAGGAGTGTTGAGTGTTAGTAAATCATGTGGAACTTTCGTGTGGAACGAGCGTTAAACTAGAGTAAATCTTTCATGTCGAATGAACCTAAATATTAGAGTAGAATAAATCTTTCATGTGTAATGAGCTCAAAATATCAGTCAGCCTAATGAATTAACAATAGCATATAGATCATTAACAGCTGCATTCATTGAAATAAATTCTACACTATAATTTAATACATAGTTTTACTCCCAGATTGGAATATAATTATATTCTACAAAGCAGAAAACAATCTTCTATAGTCGTTCCTGTCGTGTTACGAGAATTACCCCACAGGTGCGACTTCCACTTCCATATTTGCTGGAGTATGAGTCGCTGCAACCATATATGGGGTAGGAGCCAGTCAGGGCCCCCCCCAGACCCATCTGGAAGACGAAGAGACAGAAGACTGAGGAGATAATGCACAGCACCATATAGGCGACGACCTGCAACCAACATGGTTACTGATCAACAAAACACTAATATCTGTCTGCATAGCAGTCATATCAGTGGCCCTATTGTTACAATGTTGATAGGGTTCTAGCTAGGCATATAGCCTACCATGCCTCTTCAAAAGGGTCTCTACAATGAATACATGTCATTGGGAATACGATACAATAACTTTCAGTACCACAATCATGCATAGTAGAGTGGTAGGGTCAATGAACAAGAGCTTAGATGATCCAAGATCCTTCGGTATAGAAAATTGCCAAAACGACAAAGTGTAGGCACTGCACTGTAGGCCTATATTGCTTCCATGAACTATCAGACAGGCTTAGAGTCGATTTCATAAAATTAATTAGTTAATTCAGTGTTAATTTTGATTAGACCATGGATTGCAAACTGCAGTAGGCCAAACTGCTGAAGCAGCGTAGTCATTGTAATGGGCATACAGACCTTACACCTGGTTTTTGTCTTCGAAGCACAGACTCCAATTGATCCAGTTATGATGAACTGTAAGACAGCAACAAGGACTGTGCAGTTTGACAGTACTAGGTCCAAACCTGTGGAGTGCACCTCAAGCCTAAATTGAAAAGAAACTGATTACAAACATTTATTCACGTTTTTCATTCAAAGAGCATGGCCGCTTTAGAACTAGTTTCCACAAACATCTTAAAAACTGGAGCCTCAACAATAAACAAGCAATCAAGACAATGCAGGTATTATACATATTCTCCATGCTGATTGGCTTACTATGTCCATTGTCCAAGTGAAAAATGCAGTGTAATAATAAATAGGGGAACAGGACTGTGACTGCGGAGAAGTTGAATGCTTAAAAAACTTGTCAGTACCCCCCCCCCCCCTAACGTCGCGAGTTTTCATGAATAGCAAAAATTTGCAATAATACTCTGCCAACTGCATCTCTTGTCTACTTCGCAAAAATCAATCAGTTTAGATAAATACAATAGATTAAATTTGAGTTCACATGACGTCTATCAGTCTAGCAAGCATGCAATGCCCCCACCAGTAAGCCGCTCCAGATGCCGCTGCCCATGAAGGCGGGCACGCTGGCGACCAATATGGCGCCAGAATTACACCCGATACATAGCACCCCCATCACGATCTGAGCCACGCCGAGCCCCCGCGACTGGCCCGCGCTGTATTTGTTGTACACCACCCTGGGCGGGGTGTAGACGTACGCCTGCTGCTGCAGCTGTGCCCCCGCCGGGGTAGGCTGTCCGTATGAGGCGTAGCCCTGCTGCGGGGGCCCCGAGGACTGCTGACCGTAGTTGCCCTGCTGGGGGGGCCCTAAGGCTTGCTGACCGTGGTAGCCCTGATGGGAGGGCTGGTTCGGCCCGTAGGAAGCCTGGGCTAACGGCGCACCATAGGCGGGGGCTGTAGCTTGGGACATGTTAAGTATAGGATTCTGCAGGTCTTTGGAGAGTAGGCTAATCGCTTCTTGTACAGGCCGATGGTGTAGCCTATGTGTCGGATCTACCAGGTAGCGCAGAATCGACTGAATTTTATCTGAAAATACTGAAACACTGCAATGTGTTGTAGATTAGTACAGTTCGACAACGTAGCTTAGTTATGCATATGCGTTCATACAAAATACTGCGACTGAACTCTGTTGCAGTATCGAGGCCTTGCGCCTTGGGCGCAGCAGACATGGAAGAGCGGTGTTGCAGCATCAAGGCCAGGGGTTCTCAGACTCAAAGTGCTGCCCGCGGGGGCCAAAAGTGGCCATCGAAGACGATCGAGAATACATGTATAGTGGCCCGCGGAAGTGTGCTTAAAGGTTAAAGGGCCACTTTCACCGGCAGATCCCCTGGTGAAAATGACGGAAAAGCTTTGACAATTTTCTGTCCGCAGCATACCCCCCCCCCCCCCCCCCCCCCCCCCGTGAGTTTGAACGAAGCTCCAGAAGAGAAAGAAAAAGTATTGAGAACCACTGATCTAGGCAAACTACTACAGTACTACTGTTGTAGTTACGTGTTGACGCGCTAAAAGCCCGGCTACATTCTGTCAAGAATGACATACGGTTCAGGCACAACCAATCGCAAACAGCAGCAGCTGCTGCTGTTGAAATGCGTATTGGTCTAAGCCCAGGCCTGGGCACAACGCAGTACTCACCCTATCCTCCTAAACTCAGCAGGAAAGAGCCTAGAGGTCTATTTCAGAGAATGCGAACAAACCGCGCGCCTACCGAGCAGCAGCAGCAGCCGCAGCAATATTCACAGCACTCTCTCTCTTCAGTGCTCTGCCACATGGCAGGTCTTTGGTGTCCAAACCTGATTCGCAGCACTATCTGCCGCAAACTGCTGAAGCTGCCGGATAGCCATGCAGCGGCTGCAGCCAGTTCGCGAACCGGCCGCTGCAGCCTTGGCAGCATTTAGCTGTACGGCCCGCTGCAGCAATCTTTGACCGACACTTAGGCTAGGCCTAAGCAGCAACTAAAGTAGGCGACCAACATTGAGATCGTAATAGTTGAGAGTTGAGACCACTCTAGTTGAGCCATAATAGTATGCAGATCACACGGTTGCCATCAAACAATCAAAACACATGAATTGTGGGCTGATTCGAGTCGCCACATAAATAAGACTCAAAATATTGACAAAAGCGACATTGGCCTATCTTAAATGTAGCTATTTTACTAGCTTACCTGCAGCTATTATTAATTGGGCTTGAAAGCTTTACGTTGCTTAAATAACATCTAGTGTAGAAATATGCGATAAAATCAATGACCAAATTATGCGATTCTATGCAGAAAATCAAAAAACACGTGAGATATATTGAAAACACGTAAAGAACGAGAAAAACACTGACATTTTTCTGAGATCCTTCAAGGCTTCAGCCTTCAATTAATGTCTTATTTTTTCCAAAAAATGATCAAAATTTGACGAAATTCCTAGGAGGAAATGGAGAGCCCGCTTGTGCTGGTCTTGTCCCCGGACCCAGCGCCCGTCCAGTCCTCCACGGGCTGGACCCGCGAGCAGGCAGCCAACCAGGGGTGGGGGGACCCTGCGAGCGACTACTCTCGCGCCGAGCCGAAGGTCGTGTACCCCCGCTACAAGGCGCACCAGGCGCTGCGGCTCGGGGTCGTGCAGATTGTGGGGGGCCTCCTCTGCATCGTGGCCAACGCGGTGGCGATCAAGGCGCACGGTGACGTGGCCGGCGTCGGCAGCGGCCTCTTCGGCGTCCTGGTAATGATGATCCCTTGGGGTCAAGTCTTTTGATACTTTTATAAACCGGTGAATAAAACTTTTGCTTATCATGTCCCTGACCCTGGCGAATTTTTGAGTAAACTATACACGCTTGATATAGTAACATATAACTATAAATAGATTACTACCGCACATTAATAGTCGAATGACTGTTGATATAAAATACCGGTATTGAAATATTCTACAAAATATTACACGAACTGCTCATCAATGACTTTAACCTGGATGCCCCTAAGCAAAATAGTTAGTTCTACGCAGAAGTTTGCACTTTCTCCTTGTTTTTAGTACAAATCTGATAAATACTTGTGATGGGCATTGATCTGCTAAATTATGCCAATAAACTTATTTGCACTTACTTGCATTAGCTGGTCGTACAATAATGTATCGCATTTTAAGTTAACTTGGGGCAGCTCTGCATATCTTTTATAACTCTAGATTTATTTGGTGTATTGTCGTCTGTAGTACATCGTTGCGGGGTCGATGGGGGTGGCGGCAGCAAAGTTTGTCTCCAAGTACAAGGTTGGCAGATTTACAACCGCTGTTGAATTTTATCTGCAATGTGGGATCATAGGTCGTTGTGTACATCCATTATTATAATTTATTTAGTTACAATGCAGCGCAATTTGATATGGAATTTCTACTGAACTTGTCTAGTTTATACTTTGTATTGAAGTTGCATGATTGGATTTCATTATGAATCGATGCATTGCTTGTTTGTGTTTAATTGTTGCTATTGCAACTTGTTAAGAATATTATTATTACTGCGAGACGTTTTGTCGCGCTGCAGCAGTTTGCGTAAAGAGTAGACATTGCTGATGCGAGACATTCTGTCGTTGTAGCTTGTATGGATGATGGATATTGCTGATGCTAGACATTCTGTCATTGCAGCTAGTATCGATTGATAGTATATATTGCCGATGCAAGATGCTCTGTCACTGTTGCAGCTCGTATCAATTGGTGATAGATATTGCTGATGCGAGATGCTCTGTCACTGACTGCTGAACATTCCAGCTCGTGGTAATCGGTATTAGATAGATATTGCCGATGCAAGACGCTCTGTCACTGAATGCTATTGCAGCTCGTGTCCTGCATGATCCTCTGCATTCTCTCGGCGGTCTCCGCTCTGGCTGTCTTCTACTGGGGCGTGATCGGGATGGGGGTTGCCGACCATGCACCGCATGAGGTCAATTTATATAAGCGCAATGTCTGGCACTCGCATGCATGACCATTTGTTTGAAGTACCATATGAAACTAACATTTAAGTATTATTTAGGTTCATTTGTCGAGCACAATGTCGATAAAAGCTTATGACATCAATGTTCTGTGTGTGAGTGGAATTACAATGCAGTCCAGGAACTATAACGAGAAGATGATTCTTAAAGTATTACTACCAGATCTTTTCTGTAATGAGTCTTCTTTGGTGTGGTGCGTAATGTGATGTAATAGTGTGCGTGTGTATGCGTGTCGGTAATATGATATTCAATATTCGTTCTAAATTACCTCTTTACTATTTCCTTTTGGTCAGTTTCACATGCTCGTGAACGAAATCCTTAGTGACAGTGTATGCTTCTTTCTTCATTCCTGATCATCAGAATGGTAGTAATTTATTGAAATCGGTTTGTTCTAGAATATTTCTCAGTTTGCCGATGCAATTCTGCATCTCTGACTGGCGATGCTTGGTGTATGGTAGAGCCTGCACTCCTCGCCTGTCTATCAATACGCTGCTGTGTATGATAGAACCTCTACTCTCGGTGCCTGTCTATCAATACACTGCTGTGTATGATAGAACCGCTACTCTCTGTGCCTCTCTATTAATACGCTGCCGTGTATGATAGAACCTCTACTCTCTGTGCCTCTCCATTAATACGCTGCTGTGTATGATAGAACCTCTACTCTCTGTGCCTCTGTATCAATACTCTGCTGTGTGTGGTAGAACCTCTACCCGGTGCGCCTATCTATGAACATTCTGCTCGTTCTGCTCGCTGTGCTTGAGACAGTGGTCAGTGTCTGGGGCTCGGCCATCTGCTGCAAGGTCGCCTGCTGCTGTTCACCTCCCCCTCTGGTTGGACCTCCTCTGTGCATCGTTGAGCTTTTGTGTTATAAGCTTAGTATGTATATAGTGAGCACCCGGATTTTATGAATATTCTGCTCGTGCTGCTCGCTGCGCTTGAGGCAGTGGTCAGTATCAAGTATTGCTCTGATAAAACGTGCGTAGAGTTACAGCTGCTCCTTCTTGCAACTGCTTAGCATTTTAAATCGTGTAGGTCTAGGCCATCATAGTTGATTTTACGCGTAATGTTACGCGTGCTGATTTAGAATGAGGCGTACAATTTGCATATAACCACCATTTCTGAACTACTATGCCTGTATGAGTTGTGGATATTGTTTCTGAGGGTGATTATAGTTATCAATAAGATGCTGAGAATAATGTCGGCTGACATATCGGAGTAGTCTCAACGTACTGTGTGATCTTTAGCATGGTTTAAGCTCCATCTCGTGCCTCACTGACTGTGACATAGTCGCTTGGCACACTTTCACTTAGAACATTTTTTCATATTTTTTTGCTTTTCACTCTTTGATTCTTTGTTAGCTGGCCCACAGTGCCTCGTTAATTCTTTCTGTAGTGGATCGAATCGCTGCTGTTTCTAATAAATGATTGACGTGTTTTATGGGAAAATAGTTCTCGCTTGCAACAATTTGGTCACGCTCACGCGCACAGGCGCCACGTGTTCAAATACGCTGAGCATAATGATACGGCTTGGCTTGCGGCAATTGCAGCCCTTTTTTATTTGTACCGGATGTGATGTCAAGTGGAACGTAAGGATTGACAGATTAACGGTGAGCTGATTGGTATGGGTTTGTGCGCTACAGCTGACGACCCCTCTGGACGTGCCCCTGTCCCCCCTAGGGCCACCCTTCGGGGTCCAGTGCCCCTCTGATCAAACGCCCTATGAGCATCCAGGTCTTACTCTTAACTCTGTCTTGTATGAGAAAACAAACTATCAAAGTTCTATAACAAATAGACTAAATGTTTGAACATTGTTTTAATTGTTAGACATTTATAACACAGAACTCATTTTGATGATAAAATTGAGTTGTTTACTACGTCAGTTTATAGCAGTGTGGCTGGCATTATGTAGCAAAATATGATGCAGCAGTTGAAAAAAAAGCTTGATTTGTGAGACTGAACGCTTAAAAGTATATATACTGCACTTCTAGCACACTAAAAATATGTCATGGAGATGGAAAAAACATCATTTGCTTGAAACGCAGCTGCGGGAAAAGACAGCGATTGTGTTCTATGTCTTGTAGGCATCCCCTGCTCCCAGTCCCAGCCAGTGCTGACCCTCGACCAGCCCGTGTTGGATGGGGAGACCGCCCTCAAAATTCTGATACCCTCAACAACAGAAACGGAGCACCAACCCCCCTCATACTTCTCCCTCCCTCCCTCCTACAACAAGGCAGATGGCGGACTGGAGGCGCAACCCAACAATCTGTGACTTGGGGGGATTGAGCTTTGTTTCGGCGATGTTGTCATGTAAGTTTGGGAAAGCCTTTTTTTAAATGGCTTTGTGAAACTGTCGGTCCTCATATGTCTAGGTTTTGTACATTGCATTTAGATTAAAAGATGTCTAGGTTTTGTACATTGCATTTAGATTAAAAGCAGTTTAGCTATAAGTTAGTATTTAAAAAGTCAGTCTTATGATAGTAAGAAGATATTCTATAATTTGAATGAATTTATTGATCTCTTGTTTGGCTGCTAGTTAATGTAATGCTGAATGTTCACGATTTCAGACGGTGATACATTTGTTGATACATCTGTTGATACATTTGTTGATACATCTGTTGATACATTTGTTGATACATCTGTTGATACATTTGTTGATACATCTGGTGATACATTGTTATACTTTTTTGTGATTTAGGATGCATTACATTTGTTTAAATTTGTTGACCTACTTTACGAAAAAGTCCAATTAATTTGTTTTCAACTTACATGTTTTGAAAGAAATTATTTAGAAGTATTAATGTAGACATGCTAAAAATATGTATCTAATCACCATATGAATATCAGACTTTACATTAATTCATAATTTATTGGCATTTGCATTGCAAGGGCTTTGCAGGCTGCAAATGGTAGGCCTACAGTTAATCAATAGCGATTTAGTGATTGATGATGTTCTTGTTCCTTTAAAATTTCCGTTACATAAAGAAGAAAAGACATATTTTGTAGCATACTTCAAGTTTTTTATACTCAGTTCGAAACTTTGAGTTTAAAAAAATGTCAGCAGTCGAATTGCACGGTTGATCGGTGCTGTGCATCTTTACATTTTGAGAAAATTTGATGTTTTGTTGTCAATGGGCTGGTGCTGATGTATGTAAACAATATCAGAGATCCTACGAGGTTAAACTCGGATTGTTATTCAATTGTTGTTCAGTATTAACTTTCTCCGTTTATCTAGTCATTAGTTGTTGTCCGTTATATAGAACATATTTTCATTTGTACGTTTTTATACACTTAGTCTAGTCGGCGATGTTTTATTATAAAACATATTTTGATATGTTGTGTACATATAGATTAGTTCTCGTCGTTTTCTCCGCAACAAACCATTGTACGATATTTTGTGTCAATTAAATCAAGACTTATTTGATATTGATCCATATTCCGTTGGCTATGCAATCTAATTTAATATTAAATCGTAACGGAACAGCATTTAAATTTTGTCTGTAATACGTAATGAATCTCATCCGATTATGGCGTTGTATTTTAAAGTCTGTATTGATATTGTGATGCCCTATAACTTTAGCATAATCAAATTCCAGTGTAAATTAGCGATGGCAATTAATTATAGATGTCACCATCCTAGTCGTTGTTGCAGTCCATCATTCCCTAGCAATATCATAATGCTCTACATATTGACCCGAAGGTTTTCTATGTCCAATATCCACAGCATTTGTCTATGGACTACAGACTACTGTTGTGTTTTGTTGTTGGCAGTCAAGTCATTGTTGATGCGTTTCGAGCGTTGCCTGGAGTAACTTTCTATTAAAAGAAACTTTGGGTGAACTGTAGGGATGACTAGAAAACTATGCTTAGGGGATGGTTTGTGTTTAGTTCTTTTGTAGTTTAGGGACCGTGTGTAGTACACAGGGCTATATACAGTCCGGTTCTGTGCAAGAGAGCCGGCACAAAACCACTCCCCCTTTTCTTTAGTCGCCTTTAATGACAAGCCCTTGGAGCTCTGGGCTGCAGGCCAATTCTTTGTTCCCCGGCCTGCAGGGGATGGAGGTAGTAAGAAAGAATCTATTGTATTTCGAGAGATACGGAAATGGTTCACGGAGATATGCCTCGTTACTTTATAATAATGTGATATCCTGCTGCAATTATTCCGATGTCCACCATTCCTGTGACTTCTGCAAAGTGCTAAACTATATTTAGCTGGATATTGCCTATTGTGTAATGCTCTATAATTATTTCACGTGATGTCGGATAAATTTTGATAGTTCTTTGACGTTGTAGCGTAGTGGGCCCTAGTCGTTGTGCGATTTGTCGTGCGTACAAGTGCTTGATATGTAGCACGGTGTTTTCTAAAAATTGTAATACTGTCCATTTATAAATATTGTAATTTTTTTATACTGTGGTATGCGATATGATGACGTCATTGTTCCTAGTAGACAATCCTACAATTTAGATAGATTGGTGGTGTACGTTTCTGTGGCCTCAGTCATGTACTTTATAGTATGACTATCTTAAATTTTGACCTAACTCAAATTTTAAACAAATAATGTCCATTCGCTGATCGTTGTGACGTCATCATTCTGTTCGCGCAGAGAGTGCAGAGTTTCCAACAAAAAAGATAAGATTTTCCTGAGATTCTTCTAAGACAATCTTAGGACTAAGATTATCATAAGATCGTTTTCTGAATGAGATCCCAAGATGCCTACTCCTCAGTTCGCGTTATGCTAAGTGCACCATAAAAAGATACCCCTGGCATAATCATGATAACTTTGTCTGTCGTTAATATTTCAGATAAATTTCTTCAATGTTTGTAGTTGAGGTAATTTGCCACGGACGCTAAAAAATTCTGAGCCTGTGATAAATTGTCTCGGGTACAAATCGTAAAAAACTTGAATTAAAATATTGCAGGTCCCAAAAGTTTTTGCGATTTTGCTTAATTAAAGGGCACCTTTTTATGACCGCTCTGTACATAGATCTATAGCTGGGTTACTATGATTTATTTTATGACGACAATTCAGTTGATGATGATGATGATGTGTATTCAATTTCAATGGTAAAAATTTCTATTGGCGTCCTGTCTCAATTGTAGTTTTTGGCTTAATACCCTGCTGCCCTCGCAGCAGCTGCAGCAAAGGGCATAGAGACAGCTTAGATCTGTGCTCGATCATCAATGGTGGTTTCACGAAGGGGGGGGGGTTTGGGGGGAAGGCGATGTTGCTAGGGGTGTTAATAGATTTCTGTAAGCACCCGCAAGGGACGCCGGTAGGTTCCAGGAACAGTAGGAAGGCACGGAAGAAAAATGCACAAATAATTTAAATGGGCTCTCAGATCGAAGAACTGTAGTAGGCTATCTGATAGGCTAGGCCTCCTGCAATTCTTGAGTATGAACCTTCCTTTCAGTTTGTACTTGTGGTTGTTGGTGTAAAATTTTAATTTAATTTCTAACAAAATTAAACGCGAGACAATAATTATCTGAATTGGTGGTACAGTATTTTTTTAAAAGGCCTAGTGTTGAAAATTATTTTTAAACTGCTCATTATCCGGAGACTCATGCCTCCGGACCGGCTGAAAGCTAGCTTCTATTTACCTTGAATTTTGTATTTAAAATAAATAAAATAATTCATCCATTCCAAGAATCCAATTGTTACATTAGCTGTAAAATACAAAAAAATCTTCGTGTCGTGGTATCATCAAACTAGAAAATGGACAGCCCCCCTGTGTTGGTCCACCCCGGGGACCTAGCGCCAGTTCAGACCCCCACGGGCTGGACCCGCGCTCAGGCAGCTTACAACGGATACGGGCACCCGGACGAGTTGTACGCCAATGTAGCCCCGAAGGTCGTGTACCCCCGCTACAAGGCGCACCAGGCGCTGCGGCTCGGGGTCGTGCAGATAGTGGGGGGTCTCCTCTGCATCGTGGCTAACGCGGTGGCGATCAAGGCCCGCTGCGACATAGCCAGCGTCGGCAGCGGAATTTGGTGCGGCATACTGGTAAGGATCCGTGCTGCACGATTCCACGAGGGTCTTCTCGTACATTTGACCTTGACCCTGATTATATGTAGGCCTATTATTATACATAATCTATTTATAAATGTAGTTTATTGTACAATATATGTATTTTTTTGTATGAATTTAATTGATAGTACATTTGGCATGCATTCTAGGCTAGCTTAAACTAAGAAGTGCCATGCTTGATTATTTTGTAAGCTATTGATTCTTTGTATTGTTTGCTTGCAGTACATCATTACAGGGACGACGGGAGTGGCTGCAGCAAAATTTGTCTCCAAGTGCAAGGTAGGCAAGCGTATGCAAGAGGATTATATAATTTAATCTGAATGCAATTTTGAATGTTTGATGAATCTATTATCTGAAGTTGTATTTATAAATATAAACAGTGGAACCGTTCTATTGTGACTGCTGCTAATGATACAGATATTGCCGATACTAGATGCTGTGTAACTTTTACAGCTTGTGTTGGCGATAAATATTACTAATGCAAGACAATATGTTGCTGTTGCAGCTCTTGTCAATTGGTGCTAGATATTGCAGATGCCAGACGTTCTGTCACTGACTCACTGTTGCAGCTTGTGTCCTGCATGATCCTTTGCATTATCTCAGCGGTCTCCGCTCTGCTCGTCTTTTTCTACGGTCTAGTCGGGGTGCTCAATGCTGAGCAGTCATACCAGGAGAGAGTCTGCAACTACAACTACGGGCGTGACGTCTATGGCGTGCCCTGCAGCATGGTAGCTGCCAGGCACTTACCTCTATCATTGCTATGCCTCTGTCATGGTCATGGGCTGTGTAGTTCAAGACGGCTGATATGTTCGTCACGCGCTGTGTTTGGTTGCATAATTATAAGCATCATCTAGGTTTCATGGAAGTACTTTAATTTGACGTACCATATAATTATTTACTTTGTCTTGTACTATTTATCTTGTCGCTGACATGTGCGAGATATTGCCAGTGTTCAGGGTCTGAGAGTTCGTACAGAGACATTACTGAAATACACAAGATACACCACTATCATTAAGTAGTAGCTTGAGGGGTATGCTACAAGTTGGTTTAATCTCATACTATCATGACGATGTCTTGCTAAAAGCTTGTCTACTTTGTGTCAGTTTCTTGTACAGCATTAGAATGCTGTTGTATGGTAGAGCCTGTACTTTCTGCGCCTCTCTATCGATACACTGCTGTATGGTAGAACCTCTACTCTCTGTGCCTCTCTGTCAATATACTGCTGGTGTATGATAGAACCTCTACTCTCTGCGCCTCTCTAT
>JAQIWG010007261.1:0-12489 GCA_034695025.1 Chamaedrilus cognettii
TAGTAACTTTGACGAAAAAGTTCACTTTTCAAACCCCCTCGCCCCCCTGGTCGTGAGCTTGGTTTTCAACATTAGTTGAGAATAATGCAGCGATGGTTCTACCGTCCATCCTCCTCAAATTTTTCGATACGGCGTCGCCACGGCTTCCATTTTTACTGCGCTTAGTGATAATTATACTGAGGGTGGATTCTATGGACGTACCTTTACGCCCGGCTAATCAAAGTTCTTGTTAAGGAACGGAATTTAACGGCAGCTCTTTACTGCCATTCGAAAAAACAAGCAATATGTAGAAATTACCTTTATTTGAATATTTACATTCTAAAACCGTAAATGCGAACGAAGTGAAGATCGAGTAAATGTAAAACTCGTCGATAATTAATATCGACGTGATGTTGAAAATATAGATATTTTGTTGCAGCGCAGTGAAGGAATCTTCAATCAGTCAAGCAATATTTAGAAATTACAAACTAAACAAATTTATTTAGAGAAATAGTAACGTTAATTTGAATTCAGCGTCGATAAAAATAATTTTGCTCGAAGTCTATGACGTCGTCTTTATTTAATGACGTCGTGTATTAATTTAAATAGACCAAACAAAATGCTTCTTTGAATGGCAGTTATGGGCTGCTGTTAAATTTTCTGCAAAGCAAAAGTAAAGGTAAAGGTGGGAACAAAGGTACGTCTATATAATCCATCTTTAGTCTTGCAGCGTGCCGGGCCGTGCACTCTACACAGTGCTACATCTCCCTCCACGCTCACTCTGCACTTCTAATCATCTCCACGCTCAGCGGCTGCACTCTGCTGCATGACCATTCACGGGGTGTCCATAACAGCAGCCAGCAGCAGCAGCAGCAGCAGCAGCAGCAGCAGCAGCAGCAGTATCAGCCGTAGCTATAGCACCAGCAGTAGCTGCTGCAGCAACAGCATTGGCTGCTGCTAGTGAGCTGACTGCAGCTAGATGTGCGGCGGCCGGTGTCCGGTTTGTTAACTTGCAACAGGCGACGACGCAATCGATAGTGGCGCGCAGCACGTCGCGCTGACGCGTCGCGTCGGCGGCCCCGTCGTTGTACAGCGATACCATCTCTAATGCTTACACACCGCGGTGTGGAGACCCGTCCCTCACTACGGTGTGTGGACTCACCCCACGACGCGGTGTGTAGACCCGTCCCTCACCGCGGTGTGTGGACTCACCCCACTATGCGGTGTGTGGACTCATCCCACTACGCGATGTATAGACCCGTCCCTCACCGCGGTGTGTAGACCCGTCCCTTACCGCGGTGTGTAGACCCGTCCCTCACCGCGGTGTGTAGACCCGTTCCTCACCGCGGTGTGTGGTGTGTGTGTGTGTGTTACAATCTGTAAGCTTGCTTTAGTATAGCTGACCTGACCCAGTAGTTTCATTAGTCGCAACATGCAGCAGCATTGTAAGCATAGGCTTGTGTGCATGCCACGCAGCGGTGTGCTCAAGGAGACAAGTCGTGAAGCATAGCGCCAGGGCTGAATAATTTTGTCCCACAATTTTTATAGTGCCGTAACATGACCGTAGTCATCACAAGGGCACTGTACACAATCCAATATTAAAACAGTCGGTGTGTGTCTACTAATGACCGTTTATCGGGATCTGATGAGATCAGAGCTAGGACCTACATGTACACGACATTGTATCTATGATCAGATTAGTTCCCGGCAAGAGGAGAGCAGCTTTCGATGAAGGCTATTGCGCCCTTGCTTATGTCTCAGACTGCTTATTCATCATCGCCCTCTTTTTTTGTCCGATATTAATGGTTGAAATTATTCATATGCTTGGTGGTGGTGTGGGTGGGGTTTAATTTTAAGGACCGTGTGTAGTAAAGACTATTACGGTTACCGTTATTACAGACCCGTTCCGTGCAAGAGGGCCACCACAGAACCGCTCCCCCTCTTTAATCGCCTTTTATGACTCGCCCGGGTAGCTCTGGGCTGCAAGTATATTCTTTGTTCCCCAACTTGCTGGGATACCATGCTTGGTAGAGTTAAGTAGTGCTGTTTAAGCGACGGTCCAGACTTTCACGGCCTGCAGAAGCAGAGCCTGAAGCGTATACACAAGTACAGAGATACGCCGCGGGCTACGTTGATGCATGGGACCTGCTACGGGACGAGCGCGGACGAGAAATCAATGCGATGCATATTTAATGCGAGCCGCCATGATTTGCACCTGGCTCCCCGTCCGACCTCCTAAGGAACTACTCGGGCTGGGACGGGCTGCAACCATCAGCAGTGTTCGCTCAAACAGAACCCTTCTATAATGTGGTAGCAGCAGTTTAATCTTTGTTATGGCGCGCACCGATAGGCGAACGCCATATTGTTTCGGCTCGGTACCTTAATTCTTTTTACGGCGTGCGCTGATAGGCGAGCGCCGTATTGTTTCGGCCCGGTAGCTTTATTAATTTTTTATAATTTTTTTTACGGATCTTTGGCGCATTCCCGGAGACTCGCCTTCTGACCTATAAGTCTAGAATAAGGGTCAAAACATTTTTCCCGTTAACGAAAATGTTGCCAGCGAAAAAAAGTCATTGTAAACATTGCGGGGGTAGCTGGGGGGCCACCGCACGCACTTTTACATGAATCGCGATAACTATATTCCTATCAGTTCGATTTGCACACTTTTTGCACCAGATTGTTCCACTTAATACTTACTAAAAGTCGCCCTATACATGTTTTAACAAATATTGATACGTAAGGTGGGCGAACGGTTTTTATAAAAGTTAGGGGGGCCAAAACAATTGCGCCACAATAACTCAGGCACCACTGAATGGATTTTGACAATTTTTTCAGGGAACATGCAGACTAAGCCTGGATTATACAGCTTTGCTTGGATTTTGAAAAAAATAAATGGTGCCCCCGGGACCCCCCCCAGATTTTGAATTTTTTTCAATTTTCGCGTCATCATGGGAACCTTGAGTGTTACAATTATGAAACCAGGGGGAAAACATATATGCCATTGGAGAAAGCGTGTCTGTCTAAATAATTTATTTCGAAATATTAAGGGGGCCTTGGGAGGCCGTTTCTTGAACTTTTTCAAGAATCGCGATGACTTTTTTACTATCTGTCCGATTTGCACGCGTTTTGCACCAGTTTATTCCACTTACAACGTACCAAAACTCGCCCTATATATGTTTTAACAAATTATTCATACATGAGTTTGGCGATCGGTTTTTATAAAAGTAGGGGGGCCAAAACCCCATTTGTGCCACAAAAACTCAGCCGCCACTGAACGGATTTTGACAATTTTTTTGTGAACATGCGCACTAAGCCCGGATTATATAGCTACGCTGGGATTTGTACAAAATTAACTGTGCCCCCTGGAGCCCCTCAGATTTAGATTTTTTTTTAAATTCTCTCTGTCACAGAAAATGTGTTCTGTGTTCATGTTGTAGATGTTTGCCTAATCTTTCCAAAATGGGTAAATCCGGCAGTAAATTTCAAAACTCGTGTTCATCGACTCGTGGGGGCCAGCGCGCACGCCGTTTATGCACGGGTACTGTGCTTCCGTCTAGTTTCTGTGTTGCAATGACATTGCTGTTTGTTGGGTGAATCGTAGTTGGATGATACTGCGATGACATGTGGGGAATTATTGTAGTTAATACCATGTACATGTATAATTTGTACAATTGTACATGTACACCACGGACCGAATGATGATCTAGTTTCATGAGCACCATCTATCCAAGAATTGCAGTCTATGCAGTGATTTGCAGTGAAGCCCTGTCATCTCTTGAACTTTTCATCTAAACTTGATTTTGATAAATCAGTTGGCAGTTGCTCTAAGAAGTAGAGAAAGGAAATCCCCTTGCAGCCAGACTGCTGGTGAAATGTTGTTCAATTGGCCAAAGGAAACAAAATATTTACGAGTTTAATGTACAGACCGGTGTCGGCCCAAAATTAACTAGCAACTTCAAAAACACAAAAAAATATTTTGTCAGGCATCCAATGCTATCCTTGCTTGAAAACATGAAACTATTATACCTCATGTATTATTATCTTAGAAAATATCATTTACATTACATGTATCTGGAGCTGGATCGATTCCGAGAAAAATGCGAAGCGTTTCTTTGTATTTTTCCATCTATTTATTCTTGTTTTTGGGGACTTTTTTTGTAAGTAAATATTGAGCCACTGTTGATGATTCATCAACTTCTCTTGAAATAATTGAGTCCTTGATGTAAATTTAGAATAAAATAGAAGTTTGGCTTTTTTGGCTTAGCATATCATTACTCTTAAGGCAGTCACCGCGATGTATGTTTCACCGATCCTGTCGATTCGCCCAGTAGCCCATGCTGTGTCGTTATCCCGCAGCATGTTGTATCGTATATACACCGTGTTGCGATAAAAATGATAACACTTTAAACTTGTCATAACTCGGTCGAAAGTTATCAGATTGGTCTGATATTTTATACACGACAACTGTAGCCAATGCTACACCAACTTAAAAATATGTACAGAAATTCGAGCAACTTTGATAAATTATGTCTGTTTTTAAAAAGTAGTGAAAAAATTATTTTAAAACATTAGTTGCTGCATATTGTGCCCTAACAGTCAAGTGACGACCAAGCAGACCATAAATTCAGTCACAGCTGATGTTCATAGAGCCCTCCTTGTTTACGTACACATGACCGAAGATATGGTTCTATCCGCGTGGCCTTCAGATATGGAGTGCAAAGTCTACACCTCTACAGGAGGAGCGTGCTTATCATACTGGCCTGTGTGACGTTAATCAGCTGATGACTCGTCTGCTGAAAAGTGGCAGCTGTTTAATCACAAAATCATAGATCCAGCAGTCAAATAGTGGGGTCCCCATCTTCTGTCATGTGTACGATAACAAGGAAGACACTATGAACATCAGCTGTGACTAAATTTCTGGATTGCTGGCTTGTAACTTGACAGTAGGCACACAACACGCAGGAACTAATGTTGGAAACTTCTTTTTTTGGTACTTTTGTAAGAACAGCTACAATTTTGTCAAAATTACTCAAATTTCTCTACAAATTTCCAAATTCGTGTAGATATGGCTACAGTTGTTGAGTATAAAATTTCAGACCATCTTATAACTTTCGAACGAGTTGTGGCAAGTTTAAAGTGGTATTATTTTAATTGAAACACGGTATATCGCGAACGGTCTCTTGTCATCGATGAATTGCAGACTTTCGATTGGCCAGCCTTGCGCAGGCTAGCAGTGTAGATGTATACGCTGGGAGAACAGAAAAACTTTGACCTAGGCTGGCTATATGGGCCTGCATCTACATTTTTGTGGCCTGTGCCGATAGACGAACGCCCTATTGCTTCGGCCCGGTACCTTTATTTTAATTTTAATTCTGATTTTTATTTAGACTTTTCTTACGGATCTTTGGCGCATTTCCGGAGACTCGCCTCGTGACCTATAGGCCTAAGTCTAGAATAAGGGTCCAAACATTTTTCCCATTAACAAAAATGCTTCCAGCAGAAAAATCTCATTGTAAACATTGTGGGGGTGTTTGGCGGGTCATCGCGTGCACTTTCGCATGAATCGCTATAACGTTTTTACTATCAGTCCGATTTGCACACTTTTTGCACCAGATTGTTCACTTACTACTTACTAAAAAATTTCCTATACATGTTTTAACACAATATTGATATATAAGATGGGCGAACAGTTTGTAAAAAAGTTGGGGGGCCAAAACGATTGCACAATAACTCAGCCACCACTGAACGAATTTTGACCATTTTTTCAGGGAACATGCGGACTACGCCCGGATTATACAGTTTCGCTTAGATTTTGAAAAAAATGAACGGTGCCCTCGAGAGCCCGCCCCCCAAGTTTCCAAAAATTGTACTTCACGTAATCGTGGGTAACAACCTCGAGCGCTACAATAATGAAACCAGGGGTGAAATATATATGCCATTGGGGAAGCATTCCTGGTTTAATGATTCATTTCGAAATTTTAAGCTGCCTGGGGGGGGCCATATCATGCACTTTTGCAAGGAATCGAGATAACTTTGCTATTATCAGTCTGATTTGCAAGATTTTTCACTGTTGTGTGGCACTTGGTCGGAGCTAAAAATCGCCCTATATATGGTTTAACAAAATACTGATACATGAAATGGACAATTGGTTTTTATAAAAGTAGGGGACCAAAACCCTTGCGCCACAATAACTCAGCTGCCACTGAACGGATAAAAAAAAAATTAGGGAACATGCGCACTAAGCCCTGATTATATAGTTTCGCTTGGATTTGTATAAAATTCACTGTGCCCTCTGGAGCCCCCCAGATTGTTATTTTTAATTTAATTTTTATTTATCACCGAAAATTTGTTCTGGGTTCATGTTTTGATGTTCGCCTCATTTTTCCAAAATGGGTAAATCCTGCAGTAAATTTCAAAACTTGTGTGTATCTACTCGTGGGGACCTGCGCGTACGCCGTTTATGCACGGGTACTGTGCTTCCGTCTAGTTTTTGACTATGTGGCTTACTCACTTTTTTGGCTGGATTCGTCGCTCGGGTTTAGAGGCCAGGCGGGGTTTTTGGGGCCTGGTCGGAAGGGAGTTGGAACATGGGTTGATGGTTGTATATAATTGTCCATAAGGTTTGAGTGACACTATCGCCTTAACACAGCCTAAAAGGCTGTCCAGGCGTTAGAGGCCTAAAAGGTCTGTCCAGTCTAAAAGGCTTTAGAGTCCTGGATGGCCTAAAAGGCTGTCCAGGACTCTAAAGGCCTAGACTGGCTGTCCATGACTCCCTGTCCAGTGTGAGGTGGAGGGCCTTGAGAGAAGCTACCATGGCAACGGGTATTTGCTAGTACAATATAATGGAAGATCATCTGTGTTCTTTTCAAGTGAACCCATCTCGTTTGTGATTACGATTATTTGTTGCACCTATCGTATTTTAGGACATCTAGTAATTAATTTTCATTAAACGTGATTTTTCTAATTATTTTATTGAGTCTCTAGTCTAGTCTAGTCTACTCTCTAGTTTAGTCTAGTGTAGAGTAGTCTCTAGTGTAATATAGTCAGTAGGTAGTCTAGTCTAGTCGCTGATGTGTATATCGTCTGGTCTAGTCAATCACTTATCTAGTCCAGTCTAGCATACTGTAGCGTAGTCTCTAATTTGGACTAGTCTCCAGTCTAGTATGGTATAGTCTAGTCTAGTCTAGTCTAGTCTATAGAATACCTTAGTGTAGTCGTGTCTCCAGTGTAGTCTAATCTAGTCCAGCGTCTCAGCTGGTCTAGTCTGATCTTGACTACTCTAGTCACCATGTTAGGCCATGATCGAAAGGATCACCGGAAAGCTGGTTCGCTTATCTGGTAGTCTTTCGTGCCTGTAAAGCAGATCTGCACGCATTATGTTACATGTAGGCCTCTGCGCAGCCTACTCCGTGTGCTAGGGCAGTGCTACTCAAAGTAGTGGGTCAAAGCGCGGACCGCCGCCGGTCCGCGGACTACCTGTCGCCGGTCCGCGGGCGAAAAATTGACAAATTGTATCTGCTTTGATACGAGTTTTGATACATAAGTCATCCCACGCTGTCGAGCTGTGAAGTGAGGATAGACCTGGTCTTGATATATTTTCAATAAACTTGCATCGCTTGACTACAGTATATTGTATAAAATCCTGCTGTATAATAGGCAGCCGTGTAACGTGTAGCAGTATTTGAATCACATTTTATTCGACTATACAAAATTATTGTGATAGAAAGTTGCCGGTCCCGGGCAACACAGCCAAGAAATGTGCCGGTCTGCGAAACAAAATAGTTTGAGAAGCACTGTGCCAGGGAATCATATGACAAGAATGGAAAGCCAGTTCTAGCATCCGTCCAGATCAGAGGCTAGATATTGCTAGAGACAAATAAGTGGACCAAGAAAAGTGAAACCACCACGGCGCTACAGGACATGATGAATAGTGGAGTTGTAGGGTGTTCCGAGATACCAGCAGGAGTTATGACATGCTCCGGGCAGGAGGCAACAAATCGGCTTATTTCACTGGGCAAGCACATTGGTTGGACATGGCTGGTCGATAAGATTGAAAGATTTACAAACGTCATAATGATATCATCCAGTAATGTGGGGCTGTGTGTTGCTGTGTGGTGCTGTGTGGTGCTTGCTGTATGGTGCAGTGTGGTTCTGTGTGGTGCTGTATGGTGCTGTGTGGTGCTGTATGGTGCAGTGTGCTGCTGTGTGTTGCTGTGGTGCTGTATGATGCAGTGTGGTGCTGTGTGATGCAGTGGGGTTCAGTGTGGTGCAGCATGTCACTGTGTGAGTGTGATGCACTATGGTACAGTGTGTGGTGCAGTGTGGTGCACTGTAGTGCAGTGTGGTGTAGTGTGCTAGAACGCTGTGCAGCGTGATGCCATATGGTGCAGTGTGTCGCTATAAGGTGCAGTGTAGTGCGGTGCGGTGTAGTATGATGCACTATGGTACAGTGTGCTGCTATGTGGTGCTGTGTGGTGCAGTCTGGTGCTATGTGGTGCAGTACGACGAGGCCGTGGAGGAGCACCAGGACCCGGTGCAGTATGTGGTGCTGCTGCTTGGTGCGGTGCTGCTGCTCGCGCTGCTCGGCTCAATCGTCTTCGTCTGCTGGTGGAACGCATGTCGGCGACCTCTCGTCAATGATGACAAGGCGCTCTGTGGGCCAGGTGGGTTCTCTGTGGGCCAGGTGGGTCCTCTGTAGGCCAGGTGGGCCCTCTGTGGGCCAGGTGGGTTCTCTGCGGGCCAGATGGGTCCTCTGTGGGCGAGGTGGTTCCTCTGTGGGACAGGTGGGTCCTCTGTGGGCCAGATGAGTCCTCTTTGGGCCAGGTGGATCCTGTGTGAGCCAGGTGGGTCCTCTGTGGGCCAGGTGGGTCCCCTGTGTTCCAAGTGGGTCCTCTGGATGGGGATTCATATAGGTCTATCGGTTTGAAGCAACTGCATGGTTATTATAGAACGTGTTTTAGGGGTGAACTTGGTAGGGTGGAGAGGAGGAAGTGGCTGCAGCAGTTGCTACACGGTCATCGATGCATAATTGAGTGAAGTGTCAGTAAGCGCGCGAGCGTGGGACGCATAAACTCTCAGTGGACACAATTGATGACTAATGGATCCTGACTGATCCACTGTACACGACTGATGACTAATGGATTCTCACTGATCCACTGTACACGACCGATGGTTAATTGATTCTGACTCACTTGGTGGTTGGTATGGCTATGTGGCTGACAGGTGCTCACACGTCACTTTAGCGGATGTAGTACACGCACACATGCATCATAAGCGGAGCATGCTGTGCACACGGCGCGCACAGCGCACGTACCATGTAGAGGCTTGCACAGCTTGGCATTATCTCGTCAGCGTCAGAGAGCAGGATGCGATAAAGTGTAAATTTTGAGTCGATTAGGACAATTTAATTTTTTTAAAGCTTTCTATTCAAGCTATTTGTGTTACTCTATTGTATTGTATCGTTTGTATCCTTCTCCTCTTCTCCTAGGGTTTTACATGAAAATCATGACATCTCTATATGTTTTGCAAATGTTCTTTTGAAGATTATTATTGACCATTAATAATCTTTTGCTGATTCTGGTTCAGATTCGTCTCAAGCGCCACTTTTGGATGGTGTTCCACTGCCACCCGGCACTCAAGCTCCGAGTGTAAGTGTTCCATTGTCACCCGGCACTCAAGTTTCAAGTGTAATTGTTTCACTACCGCCCGGCACTCAGGTTCCAAGTGTAAATTTTCCGGTGCCGCCCGGCACTCAGGTTCAGTGCATGATATTGCGTTCCTCTGCCGCCCTCCAAAAAAGTGCCACGACAATCTAGACACTGACAGACACTGACAATATAATCTAGGACACTGACAGAGCGAATTACTGAAACAGTGATGTCAATAGCACAGCGTAACATCGATCACGCTGCGAGACCAGGCCAGGGTGGCCGTCCTGCCGACAGACTGCATCTGTCAAGCCTGCATCTGTCAAGCCTGCATCACGCAAACAATAATGAAATGTTAGTGTTAGCACGTTGTGTGTGAGTGTATCTTGTGTGAGTAAGTTTGATGTGAGCAAGTTATGTGAGTATGTTTTCATATGAGTACGTTAGATATGATTAAGTTTGATGTGAGTAAGACAGAGATAGCGGTAGAGAGCGATATGAAGGAGCGAGGCATGAATAGAGAGATGGCAAAGAATCAAGAGTTGTGGGGGAGTCCCATCATGGGAAACGTCCAACCCGTGTTGACACGGAAAGGCGGACGTAAAACATAAATGATAATGATGATGATGATGCAGGTGCCGAGCAAGATGAAGAAACGCATCGTGAAGGCGAGTCAGCAGATGCCGCCGACCGACGAGTCCTGCATCTCGAGCGAGGACGACCTGCGAGACGACAAGGGCAAAGGTCGGGGGTCGCAGGCAGGCCGGGCCAATCACAGGAAGGACCCGGGCCAGGGCTGCAACTCGCTCAGGGACGGACAGGTGCTCACTGTGTGCTTTTGTGGACTGCGCGCTGTGATTATTAGAATAATCATGAGACTGGCTCGTGGATAATCTAGGCTTTCTAATCATTATCATCATTTTCATTTTAGTCCATTTTTCCACGCTAGCACAGGATTAACGCTAATAGTCACTTGAGTGACGTAACTACGGCAGACGGCTGATCTCCATGATCAAATGGCTCCCCTGTTGCTTGTGTGTTGAGTCCCTAGCTGGCGTTTGTTCTCTCTCTAGCCTACCCTACCGCATGTTCTGTCTCTAGCTGGCCCCAAGCAGCATCTGTTCTGTCTCTAGCTGTCCTTGGCATGTGTTCTGTCTCTAGCTGCCCTTAGCTGTTGTCTGTGTCCCTAGCCGGTGTGTGTTCTATCTCTAGCTGCCTCCAGCTGGCGTTTGTTCTCTCTCAGGCCTCCCCTAGCGTGTGCTTAATCTCTAGCCAGTGTGTGTTCTGTCTCTAGCTATAGCGTGTTTTCTGTCTCTGGCTATGCCATGTGTTCTGTCTCAAGCCAGTGTGTGCTGTCTCTAGCTTGCGTGTGTTCTGTCTCTAGCTACCCCTAGATAGCGTGCGTTCTGTCCCTAGCTGTCCCTGGCTAGCACAGATGTTCTGTCTGTAGCTGCCCCCAGAGTGCTACACGGACACGTCGCAGGTTCACAACAGAAGCCTCGATCGTTCCCCCGCCTCGTCCTGCCTGCGCCCTGAGAGCGCGTCCTCGGACGGGACAGATGGGGGGGGCTCTGGCGGGGCAGGGGGGGCCGCTGGGGGGCTCTATGGGACCAAGAAGACTGGTCAATACATCCAGCTGTCGGGGGTGACCCCTGGGGAGCGCAGCGTCAGGTAGGGCACGTGGGCACTGGGCATGCAGTGAAGTAGGGCATCGATGTAGATCACAGATATCGGGCACTCGTAGACATCACAGATGCAAGCTTAGAGTGTAGGTAGTGAGCACAGATAGAGAGCGCAGTCAAAGGGCATAAAGGGCACAAGAAAGGGCTAAAATAATTTATTAAGAACTCACAACAAGTCAATTTCATCTAAATTTGAGCGCTGAAGATAAACAAAATCATTCTGAATTGACACCTAATGCTCACAAACATTCATAGTGATTAGTCAAGTTTTATTAATTATTTATAAATGAGAGCTCGATTGATCTACTAGAGACATCCATTCATCATAATCTGTTTACAAATCCGTCTAGGATTTAGATGTCCCGATGGGACGATGGATATCGCAGGTTATCTGTAGCCTACAGAGCATCTCTGTACTAACCTGTCAAGAACTACTGAATCTATCGAAGTGGCGATTCGCCATCTTATGCTAGATTCCCCCAACATCCCTCCCTCTAGATCTCTAGAACCTGATCACAAATTTACTATTTATTTTAACGTAACATGACATTATGCTCCCCATGATAATTATACGGCCCTCATGAACTGCGCCGGACTTGTTACATGCCTAGGTCAGGTATGTGTCAGTATGCGTGCCTGTTTGAGGTATGCATGCTTGTGTCAGGTATGTGTCAGGTATGCATACACTGTCTCGGGTAAGCATGCCTGTGTTGAGGAAAAAAATTAAGAATGGGAACAAGACCACAAGCAACACTAGTCTTAAGATTCTCTCGATATTTTAAATTAAACTTTGTATTTAAGGAAGTCGTTGTAGTTTTCTTACTCACTTTTTCTATCAAACGTCTTGGATATCGCTTCGCGCAAGGATACTGCGCACTGAAAGGTGATTATTTGGACTAAAACGTAAGATTTTTGTGGACTTGCGGACAAATTGTGCCGATCTTGATCAGGTGAAATTGTACTCTGACCCTTGAATTTTATGAATGAACCTATTCCATCAGTCTGTAGCCGTGAACTAGCCTGTAATTGAAGCCACCTCGTCACGCGTGAGTAAGCGCGTGTACGCTCGGTTGACTCAATAGCCTACCTCAATGTAGTAGCGTAAGGCCTGAACGGGCGAGCATGGCTGAGGCTATTGTTAGCAGCGACCCTGTTGCTGGGACGAGCGGTGGGGGTAAGGC
>JAQIWG010007262.1:0-12488 GCA_034695025.1 Chamaedrilus cognettii
GCTGCTGCTGCTGCTGCTGCTGCTGCTGCTGCTGCTGCTGCTGCTGCTGCTGCTGCTGTTGAATTGTTGGAAGTAAAAATTCATAGGTGGAGTAGGTTTTGGGGATTTACGAATCATGCATGGTGTACAAAGTCTATTGCAATTTGGGATTTTGTTGTTTCTGTAAGGTAGCTTTCGCCTACACCAAAGGGCTATAAATGACAGCGCATTTTTTATTATGTCTACACGCTTCTGAACCTGCTTCGGCCAGATGTGACTATTACTCAATTTTACATCATTTCTTTGCTGCTGTGTGACCGTAATTTCTCAAACACCATTTTTTGGCTTCTGTTTGCTACCCCTGCAGGTCATGGAACAAAGAATTGACCTGCAGCCAAGAGCTCCCCGGGCGAGTAGTATAAAGCGACTTAAGAGGGGGAGCGGTTCTGTGCTTGGTAAAAAAAAGCCGAGGCCGAGGCACAGAACCGGACTGTAATAGTCTTCGTTATACTACACCTTACACTCGCAGGGGAAGTAGAAGAAGAAGATTGCCTGACCACAGAAATTCTAGCATCTCTAGCAGACAGAAGCAGACACTACTTTTATGTGCGCAAGTTGGCAGGGATTGCTTGCGGTCCGCCTCCAATCGTTCCGGAGGGACCGGATGGACCGGTCCGGAGCAGGACTCCCGAGGAAGAGTCCGCGCGAGATTGAAGCGGCCATTTACTGACCCGGACAACTTCATTATCCAGCACCCTTTGACCCGCCGTCCAATAAATTTCGTCGCGGGTTAAGCCCCCTGCGACCGGGCCGGCCGGCGATCGGTAATTCATTGTCTCTGCGTATAGTCGGCGTGCGCCGTCACCCGCCGGGCCAACATGCGACACCTTTTTAACGCATGCAATTCGTGATACTGTGTCCGTTCTCTCCTGCAGAATTTATGTCTGATGCGAATCTTTTTATTGAACTATTGTCAACATCTTTGGATGGATAAAATTAAAAGATACGTGATAATATGCTCATAAAATTATGTCATAAACTTCAGCTTCTAGACCACTGTATAAAGTGAGAAATCTTGCTGCATCAGAGTTTAAATTATTGTTCTTCTCATTGATATGTTGCACGATTTATTGCTGCTACTTTTTGCTAATCAATTCGATTTCAGATGTCTTTCGATTGCATTTTTTAAATTTAGCTACTTTTTCCAATGTTTTTTATCTTCTAATTTGCAATTTTTGATATAACGATTGTAATGAATGATAACAATGTGCCTGCACTCAAAAAATTTCTTTGAGTAAACCGACCTGCAAGCACGGCTTTATGTGCCTATGTTATATTCCGACCACGCGCGTGTATTACACTCAGCCCGGACACAAGCTAAGCTTAATAGCGTTCCTCGGTGCAACACTAGGCCTGCTTGGATTGTCGTACAACGACTCCTTTACGACAAAGCCTGTCGAGCTGCGCCCCATTAGAACCTACACGCGGATCCAGCGCTGAACATGGCCTATTTCTTTCACTCGCATGCCGGCGTCGTCAAAGTAAATTCTTCTCCCTCCTCCCAGGCTGTAGAATTCGAATTCGCATGAAATGATAATATTTACTTCTAATCAGTCGGTGCGAATGCGCATTTAGGAATATAATGGCTCCGATTTGCTGAGCTGAATTGGTGAAACAAAAATATATCACTTCGGCTAGATATTTAGGTTTTGTTCTGCGTAGATGTTTAGGTCATGTTCTGCGTACTAGCAAACAATATTCCAGTTAAATTCGATAACAATCAATGACGCGTGTAATAGACGGGTGTGAAACGGCTGCTGTAACTGCTGCTGCGTAAAAGAACATTCATATGTAACAGTGACGACTCTCAAAAGTAGTTCAAACCTGCACCCTGAACTAAAGAGGACCGCGCCGTTGCCCTATACCCCGCGGCAGTTCGCTAGCCACTATATCGCGCCTCGGGGCTCGTTTTTTGATGCGGACAATGTTCCCCGCAAGGCGTCGCCGGCTCCGCGAGCCAATTACCGGTCGGTGCGGAGCTGGGGGCCGGGGCGCGAGCGCGGCCCGCCGTCCGGCCGCTATGACGCCTCGGCCGGTCGTAACGGGCCGCGGTCGCGGTCCCTGCGGGACAGTTCTGTTTGCTCTATGGCTTCTCCTCAAACCAACCGGCCCCTGCAGAGGCATTTGTGTCGCGCATTTAGAGGAACGCTGCGGAGAGGGGGGGAGGGGTGGTGCGGGGGAATGTTGTCTGATCTTGCAATGGCTGGGTTTCTGTCGATTTCATTACTGTTGTAATGGTTTTTTCTCTTGCCATGCTCTTTTCTGCGTTGCTGTGTGCAAATAGAATACTCTACATTCGCAATATGTAAATGCGGTGCGATAGGCGCGCTATTTGAATGAGAAATAAGGAAACGTCGTTGATGTAGAAGAGCGCACGCAACGTGGCGCTTAGTATTTGCTTTGATTTAAACTGAAATTTGGCGTAGTAATGCTTCAACAATGATGATTAGATGCAAGTTGTACGCCTAATTTGTAACGGTCAGGCGTAGCATTATTCGTGAAAATTATTTTTGACGGCAAGAACGGCTGCGTGTAAAGCACTTTAAATCAGCGTGGCTACATGTAGGTTAACAACTGTGACTATTATCTGTGACTAAATCAAGCGACACCATAATAACTTACGCTGGTTGCAATATAATTTTTGCAAAAAAACAAAAAAAATCGCAATATTTCGGTATTTATTTAGCCTTTAAATAACTGCTCTTCTCTCAACGTTTAAAACTTCTTCCACCCAATCTCAGCTACCCCCCCCCCCCGCTCTCTCAACTGCCCCCCTCCGCCCCCCCCCCCTCCAACACATCACGTGACAGGTCTGAACTTGAGGCTAGCCACAGTTCGCGCCACAACGCGACAAAGTCAATTTCCTCTGACGCGTTCCCGGCATGCACCGCACCGCCAGAAGCGATCCCGTGCAGCCTATATTTGAGGGTGCTGAGCCTCCTCCCTATTGCAGATAAAAACATTTGTGGTCATTTTGGTTGAATTTGGATACTTATTCTATTAGCGTGATGATGATCTCCGAATGCGGTGGCGGCTCAACGGCGATGGGGGAAGTGTAAATCTTACGGCTCCTCTGAAGAAGCTTTTACCCCTCCTCACCCCGATCGTGATTTTTGTTCAGAAGGAAATCTGTTCCAAATGCTTGTGAAATTTAATACTAAATGTTAATCGGGTATATTGGCCATGGCGCAGTTATAATATGCTGATATTTAAATTATACTCGCTTCATGCACCTCTATAGACTAAAATGTGAAGTTATTTAAAGAACCTTGCATTGGGACATGTGTCCGGCTCTGCTCCGGTTGTTAATCCTCAAAGAGCCAGTGGTTTCACGCCGCTCGCGGTATCTCCGTCACGAGGCAGCGTTCCCTCGGTGCGTGTGGGGTGGGGGGTGTGGACGCGTCCTCGCAGCCATCCAGAGCGTGGCAGAAACTAGGAACTGCCGCGTTGCTGCTATTGTTGGCTGAAACTTTGAGAGCAGTTCTGTCGCGACGTGGGGTCGGTACAGGAGGGCGAGTGGACTGGATAGTTCGGGTGAGAAGGATCTACTGAATCCTGAGTCGCTGCGACGATGTTGGTGTTATCTTTCGCTTTGTTTGTGGCGCCGGTCATCTCCTTATTAGTGAGTGTTGGCGTTCCTGGCTGCACCGATATTAGTTTATGGGTTGGTGGGGTATGACTCTCCTAGAGCTGCTATTTTGGAGCATAAATTAAATTCTCTATCGTATAATGAATATGCTGATATTAAAACTGTGAGCAAGTTGTTTTTGAAGAATGAAATTTGCTGGTAGGGCGGAGGTGATGGAACAATCTGAGCGGATCGGGATCACCAAAACTTCACAGAGATTCAAATATTTCAACAAATTAGTGTGATGAAGTATATTAAAATCCTATGGGGACCACTTCAACATCGCGTTAGAGACACCTTTTTAACGCCGACCGCTGGAACCCATTAAGCCGCGCGCTGCTCCGTGGGTCATCTGCCGAGCGACGCCATTTCTCATCCGGAGGAAGTGTCCGGCGCGTCCCGAAGCGCGTCCCGGACTGCAGAGTGTCGCGCGGATCGAGTCCGTGATGGATGGGGTCCACCTGGTTGGGATCAGCCCGCCCACCCCACGCCACAGTCCGGGCTGTTCCATATAGTGAGGCGATATAGGGGGAAGGGCGGGGAGTAGGCGGGGGCGGGGTAGGGCGGGGGGTAGACGGGGGCAGGGTAGGGCGGGGGTAGGGGCCTAAGCGATGAATTGCTCCAAAGATACTTCTAATTTCAAGACTCGTACAGCACCATTTAATCGTATATATATTTGATCGTAATTTGTGTAAATGTTGTACTCGCCATGATGGTGCTATAATTTGACGGGTGCTTTAATGCGCTGGAAACTGCAAATTTAATTAAAAATTGTATTCTAACGAGCAGAAAATGTGGATTATCAAATGCGAAAATAATAATAATCCTTCTTTAATCGTATTATGACAGCTCGTTCATCAGACACGTTAGCAAAATAGTAAGTAATGACAACCTCTGCACTGCAGACTGCATGGGTTAAACGAGATTAGATCTACAGCCCAGAGTTTCCCGAGCGAGTCGTAAAAGACAATTGGTGGCGGTTCTTTTTGACGATGACGAATCTTTTTTATTACGTAGACTTTATATTACTTAAGATCATTTTGTTAAACTCCGCGGTGCTTGGATTGCAATGACTATCACGTATAGTGTAATTATGTCACTTGAATTACCACGCATGAAGTGCTATCGTCATACCAGTGATTCGGTAAACAATAAGCATCATGAAAACTGGACTATTTACCCATATAGCAGAATTGCAGTATGGTTAAATATTCTAGTTGTTCGTGATGTTATTGTATTTATTTATATGGGTTTTGTGTGTAGAAAATCGAATCGCAACAAATTTAGTTTCCCGCGCATATATTATATGCGAATAATTGGACCTTCACCCAAAATGTTTCCCATTGTTAGCGCCCTCGGGAGGGGGGGGAGGGGGCGGATCCCAAGGCCTCTCCTCAGGCGGGGGTCGCGCCTTTACGCAACACTTATTTCTCAATCTTCTCTCGGGCGGGTCGGGGGCGGCGCCTAGTGTCTCGACTGGGTGAGAACGGATTGCACAGAACTGAGCTGCGGACGATAAAATGGTGTTTGGAAATTTGTTTGATCTTTTTCATGACTTATCATTTCGAACATTATAATGTTGATAATAACATTATGACACGAAGGGCTGGTTTTTCCAACACGGATTAATGGTGATTCAGGATTTAACTCCACCATTTTGCATAGGCTAAATCCTGAACCACCATTAAATCCGTGTTGGAGAAACCGGCCTACATGTGCTATTGAAATGGTACATGTAATAACATGTTTAATATTGTATAAGGGGTTTTGAGAGTGTGTTGATCGTATGTACGACGCTATTTGCGACGTAAAGCCGATCTGTAGGAATATTAGTCGGGTTCAGTTTCTGCGTACGAATATTGCGCTATCGCTTTACGCTTTTACTTAATTTGAATTAAGACGTGCATGTGCTGTATACTGCACGTGTTAGCTAATTTGTATGTATTTTATCATCTTGTCACTAAAATGACCCTGGTTTGCTTCTGTGCCGTTAAACAACGAAAAAACAAAGAAATCTTTGCGCTGTTTGTTGGTCCTCTATAATATAAATTCGGCAAACGCGCATCGAACGCTGCGTCTCTGCTGGGCAAGTTAGACGATAATTCCTTGTTGCACACGGCCCCGCTAGACGGCGGTAATTGTTTTATCGCCAGGCGTCACGAGAGCAGTGCGAGCCGGGCAGCAGACCCGGTCTCGCGTCGTCTCTAATGAGTGACGACCTCGCACGCTACTTTTACCGCTCTACCACAGCATAAGCCGTAACACTAAGATCAGTCAATTACGCGAACTCGAGTGATGATTTTATTGTGGTGTCAAATATTTAAATCGCGTCACGCGACGGTTGTCAAACATTAACTCGCACAAATAGATCGTGTTTTTGCATTAGCAATGATTGCAGGCACAAATAACTTTTACTTGTATATAATTTTTTTGTTAAACTATGTCTACATTTCTTGTTCGCCAATGGCTTTATGAAGTTGGATTGAATTACACTGTTGAAAATACGCATGGCCTATCGTGTGCCGATATGTCAAATGATGAAAATTGTAATTTAGTGTTTTCGAAACAAACACAATGGCAACTGTTAACGTTGAAGTAATTCAGAGAAAAGCATGTCGCGGCTATGTAATGACATATCTGAAAAATCGAGATTTTATAACGGTTGCTAACTCCAAGCTTGAGGACAAAAGGCGTGTGTAAATGCGAGCAATAAAATAAAAACTGACCAAAATGTTAAGCAATTACTCAGCAATTTCTTGCGTAAAAAAGGTGTCGCGGTACGTATCAATGATCGTTAAATTCGTCTATCATCGCCCGTCGGCTGTTCGCCTCAAACACCTTTTTTTTACTTCGACACGTATTGAGCCATCAGTCTCCCGCTGTCTTGAAACGGATCCGAACCCAAGCGGCGTAGATCGAATTAACAAAGATCTGGATTTCGTTAAGTTTGTATCACGTTGTTAACTCGATGCAGGTGTGCAGCAAATTGCCGATCTGTCCGGACGAGTAACTTATTATGTGCGGATCACGCGGGCTGTGAGCGATAGACCCTTTACCGTCTTAGTTCGAACACTAGACGTGTGCTGAGCCGGTAAAGTTTTTGAGCTGGCTTGAGGGATAGGGGTTAAAGGAAGACACATCGGATATGTTTTAAACCATGATAGGGTATATGAACAAGTTTGAAATACGTCAACAAATGAAAAAATGCAAATTCGCTTCGAAAAAAACTAAACATAGAACTTTAGCCCGGCCATACAGCCAGGTGTGGGAGAGGATGGTTAATTGAGCCAATTCTTAGATGTATGCTGTTCCCAATTCAGGTCTCATTATCAATACGAGATGGTCTATATTCCGCTGTATTTATTTCTTCAAACCTGACTTTATTAATACGAGCTTTTTATAATGTGCGAAGCGTTTTTTACTTCGTTGTCGGCTATAATATTCGTCCATTTTGATATTTACTTCTTTACAATACATATCTTATATATAGTTGACACCTTTTGCCGTTAAACCTAGACTTAAATAAATCAACAACTCAAAGTTTGCATGTAACTAGTTTGCATGTAACTAGTTTGCATGTAACTAGTTTGTATGTAACTAGTTTGTATGGACGCAAACAGTCACTGACCGACGAACAACAACAAAGTCTGTATATAATATAATCGAGTCGGATGATTATTTCTAGAACAAATTATTGGTCTTCTGTTTGAGCCAGAACACGAAAATGTAGTGCAGCAGCTGCTGCGAAGTAATGCACGCTATAGTTGACTCACTATCACACTGTATATCACGCGACGTGCCCCGCCGCTTCGCTAATTAAATTAGCGCCTTGTTAGTGGCAGCGGCCCGCTGTGAGCATTTGTACAAGTCGACTAATCAAACGAACCTTTAATTGGCTCAACGACAAGCTGACCTTTGAAATTTGTTAATGATTCGTTCAGCTTCTTAGGATTTGTGTATACAAAGGCTTATCGGCAGGTCTCAGGTCTTTAGAGTCGATCTCCTCACTGATCAGCAAATTATGTTAATCCATCTCTCTCTTCAGTGCTCTGCCACATGGAAGGTCTTTGGTGTCCAAACCTTCCGCCTTATCGGATTAATTCATAGGACCCTTAAAATTAAGATGTTTAAGTAATGGCGTGCTAACGGCATTTTTTCTACCCTAAGTAAGTTGAGTCTGTAATAATGGAGCTTCATTTATATATAATAAGTAGTGCGTTATGAGGCAGGATCCAAATTCTTTTAGCACGCCCCAATTATTGTTGACTGTAAATACGTATTTTGACCGTTTTTGCCAAGAATATAACGTATCATCAACTTATACTTGAGGCATACTGAGGGTATGATTTTTTCAAAATCGACACCCAACCGAGCCTGCAGTATGTCTAGCTGTACATTTATGCCGATCAAGGCTTCGCATTCCTTTGCACCGCGTTCGTTACCTTAGCATTTTTAGATTTGCATGGTTGTCCTCTAATCCCAGTCAGCTACATAGGAACAATGTTGGCTGCGACCGATCCGCGCGGCAATGCATGCGAACCGTTGAATACAACAACGTTGTCCTGTGTGTGTATAGTATACAGTACTGCTCAGTGTCGGCAGTAGCGGTGACGTGCCGCCGTCCTCCACGTCTACAGTTGGTCCCTTTATTTATCCTTCTTTTACTACAGACCTCCGGGGAGGGTTCAATAAAATGTTATACCGTGCCCCTACAATTATTCACAAGCTCTATCAGCCTCATCACTTGCCCTATACCCGCGTGACTCTCATCGTTCGAGTTTTAGGGTAAAGGAAATTTCTTTATCTTTGCGTACTCGGACGAAGAAGTTTCCCTCATGTAGGTGAATGTACATGCTATTGACCGTTTAACTCTGATGTAAGTAAAATATAGCTAAGATATTCACAATAACCGTAACCCCGTTGATTTCCATGCATCCCAACTTTAAATAAATTTCGATCTTTCATAATAAGCTGAGTTGGGGGCTGCTGATCGCAGCTTGAGTACTGAACTGTTTTTCTTTCATTCCCACTCGGCTATCGGGTGTCACGGGAACGTCTTGGTGTAAACGATAACATTGACTTAGGACGCGTAACCACACCTGGTCACTGGTCAGCGTGGAGTGGTCAGTGGTCACTGCGATGGGGGGTCATTCACTGTGTGGTCAGCACGCTGTCCGAGCTTGTTTATCTTGTAACCAGGATAAGCTACCCGAGTGGTATGTTGCGGTTGAGAATAATAAGATATTGCACGGTATAGCAATACTAGTGGAAGACTAACGCTTGGGTGGATGTTGCGGGGTTGGCTTTACCTTTCGTGGTTGCGAGGATATTGAATAAAATGTCATATTTTTTATTCAGGTTTTACCTGCCAGTTTATTTCCACGTCATGTTTGCTTATTAAATTTTAAAGCAAAAATAGTTAAACATGAAAGTAGATCAACGGTGTTCAACATTCATTGAGTAGCTGTATGGGATAATTGAAATATGAGAACAAAGGCACATAGCAAACAATGATCATTCGTTCAAAACGGAATGATTTAACAGAACGTTATTACCTGTATAAAAATGCGTAGACAGTTGCTTTCTAGCCTACACGCATAGGATCCTTTATTGCGATTGTGCCGTTATTAATATCATCATAATAATGTCTAACTGAATTATCCAGACCCTAAATGGACGCCGCAACACAACTATTAGAAATTGTTAATGCGAATAAAAGCTTCTGATTGGTGCACACCACCGCGTGCGTGTCTATGGTCAGTTGCAATCAATTTGTACGACGAATTACAAATCACACCAACAGTAAACCACGTCGGCGTGTTGGTGACGGGCGCCAATATCTCCTCACGGCTCACGTACTCCCAACAGAACGAACAAAACCAGGGCGCAGCCTGGGGCGGGTCCGAGTCTTGGTCGTGAGGGGGTAGGTAGTGGAAGGGAATTTTCTGTTGGAAAATTAGCTTATTTAGAAAACGAAGGGCGAAGTTGAAGCGCGATCAAAAATCAAAGCAATGAAATCAAAGCAACAATCAAAGCGTAATCATATATGAATCTACTCCAAGGATATCATATCACAACCTCTAGTGGTTTCTGCCGCTCTACAATAATGCGACTGTGTGCACTGATACTAGTATACTGATGATATAGGAGGGGTACTGTAATTTTGTACTTTTCTAGTGGATCAAATTGAGGGGAAAATACGGAATGGAAGGGAATATAGGCTCCATGAGCCCCTCCCCCTGATTCCGCCAATGTCCGCATCAAATTGGACGCGATGTTCGCTAATAATTGCTGACGATTTCACGTCAGTTTCGCCGCCGCACGGCGCCTCGGCTCGAGGTCCGCTCGGATCGAGGTCCGCTCGGATCGAGCTCTAATCGAATGATCTCTGATCGAAAATCATCAGACGCGCCGAGATTGGTCGGAAATGAAATTAGGCAGAGCTCGTGTGTTTGCGTTAACGAGACGAGCGTGTTGCGGACAGTGATGCCACTGCTTGAGATATATCACTAGATTTGGGGATATATCAGTGATCTCATTTTGAACGCAATCTCAATATATCTAAGGGTTTATAATGGGAGCTGGGGATATTTTCATCAAAAGATGCAATCTACGGATATTTTAGCTACTATACCCAGAATCTAGTGATATTCTATTTAAGTCCAATAGTATCACTGGTTGTGGACGATCTTCGTGGGTGGGCCGTGGAGAGCTAAGTTATCTCTGTTGACTTAATTCATGAATTTTTAACCTAGTATTTGACATCTAAACAGTACTTTGCATTTTCAAATTTAAAAGCATTTCACATTGTCAAACTCTCTCGCTTGAGGTCTAGTGTGTGTAGCAGCGAAGACTATTCCAGTCCGGTTTCGTGCATCGGGGAATGCGTTGCAAGTAAAGGATTGAATGCGAATGAATATTATATGAATATAGTCGCTATAATATCGGATAGCCAACTATGGCCCAGTAGGCCATCAGCATCTCTCCCAGCTATATCCGCTTTCTCCATCTCCTCCTCTCTATCCCCGTCCGACCTCTATTCAGCGCGCGGTGCGACCCTAATCCGTCACGCCAGCGCATAACGCTTGTTCACGGCGCAACGCCCGTGCACCCCTCCTCCCCCTCCCTCTCCCCTCAGCCCCGGACCCAGCGATGCAACGCACCCTCGCGAGCCTCTCAGCTTCGCGCGCTCCGTCGGTTCCGTCATATCGCTCATATTCGTCTCCATCTCTGGTGGGGTGGGGTTTAATTTTAAGGACGGTGCGTGAGTATCAAAGACTATTACCGTCCGGTTTTGTTTAAGAGGGCCGCCACAAAACCGCTCCCCCTTCTTTAGTCGCCTTCTACGACTAGCCCAAGGAGCTCTGGCCTCCAAGCCAATTCTTTGTTCCCGGGCCTGCACGGGAATCTCGCCAGCCTTTTGGAAGGCCCGTCGCTCGAGGGGCGATGGTAAAAAAGAGTGTGATAGTGATGTGGTCTTTAAAATGGTGTGAAAGTTATTTGGCTACGCACAAGGCTATCGCGGCAGTTGTGTTAAAAGTGGCTTAAAAAAAATTGCGTTTTTTACACAATGGTGTGAATTGGCCTCAATTCGTTTTGAATCATCTGCAAATATCGTAATTCATGGTTTTGCATGCATAAACAAAATTATAATTTAAAATTGTCGGGTTAACCAAAGAGGAATAATAATGAAAGAGACGATTCGTTTAACTCAGATTGCACAGAACCACTTCGATTTTTAAAGACTATCGGCGTAGGCCCCACAGATTATCCACCCCCCGCCCCATTTCAAAATAAAATGTTTTTTTCCCACCCTACCGTCCCCCCATTCCACCATGGTTTTCCTTCTTCCCTGATCATCCCAGCTCGTTAATTTTCACCTCGCCTCAGCTCCACCATTGCTGCATGCGCCTTGCACGGGATAGCGCTCGCCCGCTAGTAGGCACTGAGGCATGTGTTCGCTGGCGGAGTCTAGTCCCGGCGTGCACTGGAGCATGAGAGAGATGATGTGCGCTCTTCCTCGCCCTTCTGACCACAGGAAGATGATATAGACAGCGAGCTAGAAGGCAGGAAATAACGGCGATGTGAAATAACTGGAGGGATGGGAGTTTTTGCGTATCCTCGGTTTTGAAATATGGATCCCTAACCCTAACAATAGTTAAAAATCAGCAGCAAAAATATAATAAAACCTTGAAATTTTTGCTTAATATGCAACGCTTAGGATTATCCAGCGTGGTGCAAGACTAGCTCTTGAGGGAGTGAGTTCCATTTAGAAATGATCCTGACAGCTAAGATGTTACATCGCCCATGCCTCGCGCCTGCGTGCACGTAGTTTAAATTTTCGGTCACGTGTTCGGTTGTGTTCAGTTTACTTTTTACGTTTTGGGAAATTTCTTCTTAGGGAAAAATATGTTTAACGGCCTCACCCCCCAGTTCGCCGACAATCGGCGCGCCGTGGAGAAGTCGCGGTGACCGATCGTTCTGTTTGAGAGTTCCGACGCGCGGCTAATAACGTCGCTAGGCGCGCTGCTAGACTCGCTAGACTCGCTAGGACGTGAAATCTGCGCCTCGCTGTCCGGACACGACAGGCTTGATGGAGGGCGTGTCGCTCGATGGAGGGCGTGTCGCTCGATGGAGGGCGTGTCGCTCGATGGAGGGCGTGTCGCCCGATGGAGGGCGTGTCGCTCGATGGAGGGCGTGTCGCTCGATGGAGGGCGTGTCGCTCGATGGAGGGCGTGGCGCTCGATGGAGGGCGTGTCGCTCGATGGAGGGCGTGTCGCTCGATGGAGGGCGTGTCGCTCGATGGAGGGCGTGTCGCCCG
>JAQIWG010007263.1:0-12485 GCA_034695025.1 Chamaedrilus cognettii
GATGTACATTCAAGCTGTATATAGTAAACTGCATGATAAAAAAAAAATCCAAGTCATGCTTACCAGTCATTGTAGTTTTTAAAGCCTATGGGCCTGGCTGTGGCTTCTAGCTATGCAACCTTTCCATACACCTAACTTTACTAAGCAATAAAAGAAAATCCTATCCTGTTTTATCTTAAACAGGAAACCGCTACGCCATCACATATCAAAAAGCACGTAGCCCTACTTCCAGTTCACTAATTTTTAGGCATAGCCCTACGGCTACCCCTTTCTAATCCGGCGTACAGTTTCTAAAAAAACCTGTTTTAGGCGTACTATGCCTCCTAAACGTAACCCTGCCAAAGAGTTTTAGAATTACTACCCCACAGCAAAAAACTAGTATGTATCGTCCCGTTCTTTAAAAATAGCCCAAACAACCTATCAATTTGTTCGGTCTTCATTTTTTTAAACTATTGACCGCGATGTGACTAACTTAACCGAGGCAAATTTGGTAATTAGTTCTACAGAATGCGTTCAGTGAGAGAGTAGATGGAGCTGACAGCCGACTGGTCTCTCAAAGCTTTGTTGATGCGCATGTATCTGTCGATCAACGATCCTATCTCCTCAGCCTGCAATACACAGACATTATAGTAATTTTACTTGCACCATATTCAAATATTATTGCAGTTAAAGCACCACACCAAATAAGTACACGTATATGCAATATGACTTTTAGACATAATCAAAAACAGAAACATATTTACTATGGAGTCTAGCCAAAATACTTGACGCTGTTCAGCAAATCTTTAAATTTTTAAGCTCGTACTTGATGCCACACACTAAATTTAACAAAGGGTACCATCCTTTGTACGATCAGGACTCTATGCCCAGATGCTGCGATAATAGTGGCGTCGCATGGAAGAATCCAAAGGTCGAGTCAGGCCAAAGACAGTAGCGTCGCGTGACCCTAAAACTCACACGCGGGAGACAGTGCTTTCCAGACTTTTTTTCTCCGGTCCTTACGACCAGGGGGAAGGAGTGGCGATGGAAACTTTTTCCCCCTTCATGCAGAAAAACTCACGACCGGTAGGGCGGGGAGGGTCAAAATCAATGTTAAGAAAAATAATTACTATACCACACCAGCCACTACAGCCTATAGGTTAGGGCCACTACAAATTAAAGGTCGGGCCCGTCGAGCCAACAGAGCCCAAAGATCCAAGGCCCGATCTAGATCATATGACGCGACACCACTGCGTTAGCAATCATGCGGAGGTCCCTGCCTGATCGGTGTGCAGCTCGAGGACGGCCTGCTGCGTCAGCGAGCCGTGGATGACGTCGAGGTAGCGCCCCTTGCGGTCGCTACGCTGTCTGGCGGCCAACAACTCGTGCAGCCCTAGCGACATATGCGCCTTCTGTACACCAAAATTCACGGACGCAACGTATGTTTACAGCGGAGAAGCGCATCAAAGGGACATTTATGTGGCGAAATCAGGAATTGAATTTCCTCGGCTAAGACTAAATTAACTAATAACTAAACTAACCGCCTTTTTTCGCCTATTCTGTTAATGTCCATGTTTTCACACAGGTTTAGACGTATGCGCCCTGGTGAGGACAGCAGGAGCTGGGTTTTAACGGCCGGATGCCCTTCCTGACGTTAACCAAATAAATAATCATCTGGCGCGGGTTAGAAGCTAGCTACACTTGTGTGTTTAACTGCCTTGCTGAAGAACCTGTAACGCCATGGTGTCATAGTTGCCGGCGCAGGGACTTGAACCCTGGTCCTCTGGACTCAAAGTGCGATGCCTTAACCACTACACCACAGCGCCTCGCTGTGATGTAAGACTAATTAAATTTCACATTTTTTTCAAATTTGGATTCGGAGGCCTAGCCTCTTAGGAACCTCCCTCTCTACGCTCCTAACAGTACAATGAAGTCACATCGCTGCAACAGCACTTGTATTCACACTAGCAATTGTATCCATCGAGCAGCAAGAGTACTTCCTTATTCACACTGTAGATAGAGCATTTATTCAGATTGCAGCAAGAGTATTTACTAACACTGCAGCAAGAGTATATAATTTACTCACACAGTCACACTGCAGCGACAGTACTTAATCACAAAGCAGCAACAGCACTTTCACACTGCAGCAACAGTATTCACACTGCTGCAGTAAAAGTATTTCACACAGCAACAGCGCTACTCAGCGAGCAAGAGCACTGACTGACACATCAACAGCAGCACCCTTTCGAAATCATCATCATTATCATCATAAATCAAAGACTGATATTTAAGTTCACTATTCATATCATATTTTTACATTGCAAAAGGTTATACATAAAAATCTACAATACTGTTGCAGCTGCCACCTAAACAGTATCTTCCTGGGGGTAGCCCGCCTACAAGTCTATCGTCTCCTGCAAGAATATCAATGCAACTAGCCTACCACATATATAAAAATTCAAAATCTTGAAATAAAACGTCAGGTAAATTTGGAAAAATATGAGCAGAATAATTACAGCTTATACTTTACAACCGATTAAGTCCATAATTATAAAATACATTATGCTAATCATAATAATGATGAAGGGTATAGACAAACGTAAGTTTTTGATGAGCAGAGAAGAATTCCTTTGTTGTTGATAGCCAACATGCACTCCCCGTGTATCTTCAACTCATTTACACCCTAAAAACAAATATAACAAAAAGGATATTTGCTATTTCAAATAGATTGTCAATTGAGGCTCTCATCACAGAATATAGAAGTAACAGAAGTGACACTCGGCCTGTTTTGCGTATCGATTTTAGATTCAAATAAATCAGCGCACTGCTTTAGTCGTGGTACCAAAATCGCGATTTGATTGGTCTCTGTAGCGAGAAAGTATTAAGGAAAAAGTTGCCTCAACACTTTCTCGCTACAGGGACCAATAAAATCGCGTTATTGGTACCACAGCTAGAGCCGTGCGCTGATTTAACACCTGAAAATTTGGCAAAAAACAATACTATGGAAGAGATAGATAGTCACCGGTGTGCTCTTATAACAACCTAACAGTAGAACACCAACTACACTTTTTGGTGATCTTTTTCTTTAGCGGACTACAATCATATAATGTTTAATTCGCTTAAATAATCATCCCTTTATAGTAAAATGGGATCGGAGAGTCTGAATCTTCAATCAGATTTTTAAAATTCCGCTCGGTTCCCCCCAAAAATGCACAAATTCTACAATTTCTTCAAGATTTCTCATATATTCAAGTCCAATATCCGCCATGTTGTTTTCTGTTTACATCAAATCAGTAACTGCGCTCCACTCACAACGATGTTTCTTCAAGAAACATTGGGAAAAATATTAAGACAATATGTGTCATATACATTGTACAGTGTACAGTGTGATCAGACGATTCATTAAAAAGTGACGACAAAGTGACGGAAGTGAATTTTGTCATAAACTATTATAGTTTTAGCGTTCAAAAATGGAAACAAAAAAGAAAATGGCAGACATCGGGCTTTGAATGCATGAGAAATCTTGAATAAACTGTAGAATTTGTGCATTTTTGGGGGAAACCAAGCGGAATTTTAAAAATCTCATTGCAGATTCGGACTCCCCGACCCCATTTTATTATAACGGGATGATTATCTAAGCGAATTAAACATTATCCGATTTTAGTCCACTAAAGTACAAGATCACCCACTTTTTTAGTTGCGTCTCAGTCAGTAAGCCCTGTCACGCAAAAGATCATGAGTTAAAGACCTGCTGACTATCAAATAAAATATTAAAGTGCTTGAGAATTTTGAAAATTTCTTCTGCTATTTAGTGATACATATTACCCGAATGCAGCTCTCAAATAGAGAAGCAGTGTGTTTATACTACTTCTTTTACGCATACTCAAATGGATCCAAATTTTATTTTCATACATTTATATATAATTTTTTTTTACAAAAACCATCACTTACCTTGATAGAAAAAAACGTTGAGCCAAACTTTGGCCACCGAGAAGCGATATCTAGCACAGAAAAACAAAAGGCGTTAAAGTAACCTAATAAAAAAAGTAACCTAAAGTAACCTAATCATTTTGGAATATCATGAATCCGACATAAATTATTATGTCGGATCATTATATTTTTACAATGAAATACAAAATATTTATTTGTATAATGAAATGCGACATATTATCCATTCAAAAATCTAGATTCAAGAGCCTATTATAAAACTCCCGATTGTTAGGCCTACTTTGACCCTGCAGTAAGTCTACTCTAGCCCAGGTAGAGAATTTCACAAAAAATTCTATCATTTGTCATTTTATCCATATCAAGCATAGGCCTAGTAATCATATTTTTCTTAAAATTAATTAACGATTTATATTACAAAAAAATTTTGAATAAAAATCGAAACTATTTCATATTTCCTAGGAAAAATTAAAACATTCTATTTGAACAAAATGAGTACAATATATTTGAAAAAACAAACAAATATCCAATCTTACCCAAAAATTTGATTTGGCATTGAAGTGGAGTCATAGCGTGGACAGTGGCGAGATTCTGCTGCACGGCTGACATCCACTTGACGTCACTCATCTCAGCCACGTGTTGCATGTTGAGCGGGATGTATATGGAAATGTCCTTGCTAACATCGCACATGCACCAGCAACCAAAAATTATATTTTTTATTGCAATAAAATTAGAATTTCAATTAGCATAATGGAATATAAAATATCCAGGTACATGCAATGTGCATGTAATTGGATATTTTATATTCCATGATACTAATTAGCATTCTAATTTCATTGCAGTAGTAAAGTATAATTTTTGCTTGATGTTGCAGGCGCACCATTACTAATTCACCATTAACTCATTCATGATCACAAATTTACAATTACCTATTTGATAATCCGACTGTATACAATCATGGAGATCCCTTTTGTTTATTGTATTTGTTTTGTTGCTATTAATAGTTATCTGCTCCGGTAGTAAAATAATGATTTATAAAACAGGTGCAGATGCATATTTGGATGTTGTACTAGTTCAAACTAAGGTACAATCAAGGTACAGTTAGCCTTGGTGGCTCAGCGGTATGTACGTACTTTTGGGGCCTGCCATGCTGTCACGCTGCAGCCTGATGCTACAATTACTAGCACAGCGCAAAAAAGAACCTAAAAGTATTTGCACTATTACAATTACTAGGCGACATTAATAATGACAAAACGATAAATAATGAAACGAAAAGAATAAATAAATACGAACGAAGATAGCGTCATCTGCAGTTCTGCAGCTTGTATCTGTAGAGCAGCCAGTAAGGCTATCTCTGTCTACAACAAGACAAACTAAAAAGTGCAATTTACACACGGTACAGAAAGGCTGAACAGCATGCACTGTTATATTACTAATGCTACCTCAAGGGCGTCGTCAAAACATGCACACTTTTGTAATCATTTTTGATCCTCACTCAAGTAGGACAATTATCAGTATACTTCGCTGCACTAAATTCAGTTGACTCCGGAAGTCATTCGCCGAAGGGATACAATCAGACACAGAGTTGGCCACCCAATAATCTCATGATATATCGACCGATTGCATGGATTGAAATATATATAAGCTTAGCCAACAGCAACTTCTATGTGGTCAGTTTCTTCTATCAATTCTTTCGACAAATCGTTTAATAAATATTCCTAAAACAGTACAAATGTTGTTGTAGCCCCTTGCGGGGAAAAGGTGATGCCCCATTGCACCAGCTCATGGTGGCTGGTGGTGGTTCCACTGTAGAATGGCAGGCATTGTAGGAACACTTGTAGCTGACGAATTTAAACCAGCCTTAATTGCCAAATGATGCTGAAGTGACTCAAAATCTTTGTCACACCCGGGGTTTGGATCGACAACTGCCGCACTCGTAATCCAAGACAAGCGACGTAGACCACTTGGCCAAAACGCTTGTCCTGCCCAATGGTGGCAGCAGAGGCAGGGCTGCTGGGTTCAATGTCATGTTCGGGACAAGACAACGGTACAAATATCATATATAAATTTTTTTACCTTTTTTTTCCCCACGAAGGCAGTCATACAATGATACAACACATAACAAACAGAATTACAAGAAGGATAGTATAAAGTGTGTTAGTTAATATGGATATGCGGGCATACTGCATAATAACACTAAACTCAGGAAGTGACATTCATTTTTCAAAATACACACTAAAAGACATACTGCATTGTCATGAAATCATTGAAAACTGAAAACTGATAAAGTGCGTCCTAATAATTAATGGACTTAGTGTCCCGTTTCGGCGTCGATAGACGTCATCGGGGACCTCACAATGTGAATGACTAACTTGAACTCACTATTGCCTGCTCGGAGAATGTTCTGGAAGGCACAGCGAGCAGATATCCATCAATGTAGGCAGGCCGACACTGTTGATACATGAGGCTGATGTAGAGCGCCGCGCCGTCAAAGTGAATGGGAAACACCCAGCTAACGCGCTCGCACAGCAGATAGAAGTCCTTTCTCTGCTGACCAAGGTCTGTCACAATGTCGAGGATGTACAGGTCTTCTCTGAGCGCAAAGTATCGCTCTTCTAAACAGATCCAAGCACCGGGTCATAGCGGTTGCCAGTGTTCGATTTGTCAAAAGCTAGCTGGGGAGAGATTAGTTTTGAGAGTTTCAGGACCGTGTGTAGTAACAAAGACTGCTACAGTCTGGCTCTGTGCGAAGGGCCACGCACAGACTGCTCCCCCTCTTTGGTTGGCTTTTTGCAATGTGTATTTAACAGCTGTAATGATGAGCTGCTATGATGCTACCGATATTCAACATATTTTGGACTATGATGCTGTCGACATAAACACTGTGCCAGTGGTCCACATACACCTCGAACCGCATGTATGATGCTGCAAAAACTATACAACAATGATGATATGATGCTTAAGAAACAATGCATTAAGCTAGGTCATAAACAATGCAATTTTCATGTTAGAATGCTGCAGACTACACAAATCCAGTGGCATGATGCTTTAGATACTATGTACCTCGTGGTATGATGCGTGAGGTACTATGTATCTCGTGTTATGATACTCTAGATTCTATGTACTTTGTGGTTTGATGCTGTAGATACTATGTACCTCGTGGTACAATGCTGTAGACAATAAACTGGTATGATGCTTTAGATACTATGTACCTCATGGTATGATGCTTGAGACAATATGAGACTATGTCGGCCCTACCTCGAGGTATAATGCTGTAGACAATAAACTCGAGTCGTTCGAGTGCTGACTCTAGCTCGAGTCTGTCACAAATCTGAGCTATGACGTCATTGACGACCTGAAGCACGCATGCGCAAGAAGAATAAAGCAAGCTCACACCCATACCCGCCATTGCGAGTTAACTGCGAGGTGGCTCAGTTGCTGGATTGTATACTAAAAAAGTACTGCTGTCAAATGCTTAAGCCCTAGCGTGACGTCATTTTTCTTAGTACAAGATCCAACGATTGAGTCAAAAGACCGATAACTCGCCATGTTGGGTATCAGTATCAGAGAGATGCAATTGAATACAACTTTTATCTAGACTTACACCAGTTACTGTAGACAGGGTTTAGCTTAGCACTAGTAGCATGCTAAAATTTTTGATTAGATGCACATTATAAACCAAATTTAAAGGGAGCAGGCGCAGCATTTCGCTTAAAAATCGACGATGGCAGCGTAGGCCAACACCGATTTTAAGGTAAGGCAGCTGCACTACGAAGGGGAATACATAACGCTATGCATGCCACATCAGGGCCAAACTTAGCCCTGACTATAAATCTCTAAAGGATCGAAAAGTGAAAATATAATTATTTGCCTTTACTGAAAAATGTACGATGGACAAAATAGCATAGACGATACAAATACATTTCATCCTAAATTATATTTTTGCTTCTAAATTACAGCTCAATACCTATGACTACTACCCCTCTTGGTCGTAAGTGCCATTTGCTTGAGATTGACACGCCCACTTTTCAAGGTAACTAACGTTATACCACTGATGATGCTCCATCCATCGAGTGACTTAAATGAGACTCACGGTGCTTGATCGGACCGTGATTCTGACAGGGATGCCTCCCGGCAGCATGCACAGCATCTCAACGGACAGTCTGCCGCGCTGCGGGACACCAACACACACCAACACATATCGACTAACAGTCCTGCAGTCTATAGAAATAAACAAAATGCCTCCCAGTCTCTCACACGCACACACACTCCGGAGCGCACACAAACGCACAACTTTCACTTAACAGTATGTCGCATGAGCTGCTGAAGCAGCTACGAGCTTTCAGAATATAAAATCTAGATTCTTATATAAAAGAAGCAAAGAAAAATGAAAAAATGAAAACACCAAATGGGGAAACGTATCAAAATAAAGACTACAGCTGTAAATGATTGCAATAATATCCTATCTATTAGTATCCTATTTAACTTATTAATATAATAAATTTGCTAACATTATTCATTTTATGATTTAGTAATTATTTTCTACATTGAAGCGATGTAATCGCATTGGAACAGCCTTCGTTAATCGACTAACAGCCCTGTTTGATCGACTAGACTAACAACCTTGTTAGATCGACTAGCAACCCTGTTAGATCGACACGCAGCCCTGTTAGAGGGACTAACAGCCCTCTTAGATGGACTAACAGTCCTGTTAGAGGGACTAACCGTGATGGCATCCAGCTCGACGGCGGTCGGCAGGGTGCGACGTCCGCCGTAGCGCCGAGTCTGCTGCACGTTGTGGAGACACATGCTCGCAACGACTGCAACCAAAATTCCTCATCAACTGCATAGAAATAAACAAATATCTAAGTATAATATATATGGCAGAGGTTTCAAAGCTGTCAAAGTTGCTCGCCGGTTATTGTAAGTGACTTGCGGGCCCTTTGTTGAGTGGGCCACTTTATCATGCATGTGGCTCGCAGTTTTGCCTATGTTTAAATGATTTCGATGAGAATATGGCTCCTAAATAGATCCAAATGGTTTCAATCTACATACATGTATCATATATAGAGCAAAGCTTGGTCGTGATTTCTGCTGGGCTATGATTTCTGCTGTAAAACTTCTGCTACGATCTGAAAACACTTTTGAATAGCCACCTTCTTTATTATTTTGTTTCTCACAACATGTTCCTTCCCAGTCCCTAGTTCAGACAACTCACAAGTTCATTCGAATTGTAAATGTTATCAAGTGTCCGCTAAGAATGTATATGAGAATCATTGCTATACAATACAGGAATGGTAACACAGTGAATCGGAAATGATTCTCTCAGTGACTCTCTTGAGCACGCTAATAAATTTCTTCAATATGAACTGATCTCTGTAAGATTGTCCTCTTTTGCATAGTTTACAGGAACCTCTTGGAAAGGTCTCTGCACTGCAAGATGACGAAGACACAAAGAATACTCAAAACTCAAAGAACATTCCTAGCAAACTGAAAGCAGCTCTGACAGTAAAAATTTCTACAGTTACTAAAAACACTAGAGTTCAAGGTCGAAGAGATGCGGGGGATGATGACGGTGGTGACATTACCATAGTTGCATTGATATGAATCTCGTAGTGATGGCAGTGTTACCGTAATGCATGAAACTGTAGTTATGCGTGAGGTGCTCAAAGTGTCACGCGACCCCTATTGTATCTTACCATATTGACACCAATATTGTCGTAGCGACATCGATGTAACCGTAATGGCATTGGTATTAATCCCGTAGTGGCAGCAGTGTTACCGTCGTGCGCGTGACTGTCGTCCTGCGTGGTTTGCTCTAGGTGTCCCGCGACATCTACTATATCCCACCATATTGAGATCGATACTACCTTAGAGACATCGATATACCGAAGAGACATCGATAATACCGTAGTGCGCTCTACTGTCGTTCTGCGCGGTGTGCTCGAGGTGTAGCGCGAGGTGCGGCAGCAGCGTGTCCGAGCAGCGCACGTGCGCCGTGAGCAGCAGCAGCAGCCGCCAGCCCTGCTGACAGCTCTCGCTGTAGCACACAACCAGCGCTTGAGTTTTAACACACAGCAGACTAGGGCTTGGCTTGTAGCACACAACCAGTGCTCGAGTTTTAACACACAACAGACTAGTGCTCGACTTGTAACACACAAACAGTGATCAAGTTAATGTATCAGAAAGTAACAAGAAGGGCCCAGCAAAAGTAACTAGCAGACCCCAAGAGAAAGGGGGCCTGGCTAAAGTAACAGGGGGGGGCCCAGCAGAAGTAACAAGGGGCCCCGGCCCAGCAGAAGTAACAAGGGGGGCTCAGCAGAAGTAACAAGGGGGCCCAGCAGAAGTAACAAGGGGCCCTGGCCCAGCAGAAGTGACAAGGGGGCTCAGCAGAAGTAACAAGTGACCGGGAAGGGAAAACTTTTCAGGCCATCCCTATATGCATTTATTACATAAGGGGATTAAGCCTTGATGGATCAGCGGTATATTCGTCGCCTGCCACGCTGCGACCCGGGTTCAAATCACAGCGTTGCTTGTTCAGAGCTTAATTTTTCGAGCTTGCTCAGTCCTAATTCCGGACACATAGGACTTCAAATGGAGGCCTGGTGAATGTGTAAAATTACCGATTATAGGAGAGGCAGAATCCAAGTTTGTCTGAATGGCTCTAGCATCAAAGCGTACCAGAAATGATTGGTGGGGTCCAAATATAAGAAAAACAATGACTACCTCATGTGACGTCATTGCATTCACAAACTTTGATGAACTAGCTTTTTATATTCGAAAGATTTAGGCTATAGAAACCAATCTGTACCAGTGAGAAAAAAAATTGTCAAATCTGATGGCTAATAATGTTTTTGGGCATTTAAAAAAAATTTGAAACCTCATTCTTTTTAAGGGCACGCCTCCTGCTCCCCCCCATGCATCCCCCGACTAATTTTCAGGCAGAAAATAAATGTTTTGGAGTTTTTTGATGAATTTTGAGACTTACCTCTTTTTGAGAAGAGACGCCCCTCCTGCCCCCGGCCCCTCTCGCCCCCCCCTTAAAAACTTTTTCGATCAATATAATGTCAATCAATATAAGGTCATTTTTATAAATTTTGAATAATTATTTTTCACCGCTTTGTAATGTTAGTCTTATCTCCTCAAGCACGTGTTGTCGGAATAGGGAAATTAGCATTAGCATCGGAAGATTTCCAAAGATCATCAAAAATTAAACATTTTTGCCAATTTTTTGTAGCACCCCCTTAAGGACTGGAAGAAAAATTTTGGCCCTTTCCCTAGTCTACGAATCAGTGAACCTGTAAAAAAAAAAAAATTTATTTGAATCTTTTGCGGCTTCGGAGGAGTTAGTTACAGAAAGTACACGAACCAGGGTGGAAAAAAAAATAACGGGGGAAAAAAAAGACAGAAAATAAAAGTTTTGGAAATTTGTTGAAAGGCGCTCAAAAAAATTTTGAACTGGTCAGATGATTTTTTAAAATTTCGCGTGAGTGAAAACATAACTTCCAAACTCAAAGTTTGGGAGTTGATCACGGTGTCAGCTGTTAGAAAAAGTCGTGGCCTGACTTAATTTTTGTACGAGTTACAATGTGTAACATATTAGCAGGCGCTCTGTCAGACCCGTGTCGGCTCCCGATGGCCCGCGCGCAGTCAGCCGTCAATTATCGGATTGACGATTAACACGTGCTAAACTTCGCGGTGTCATTCTGTCTCGGTCGAACATTTCACGGCGTGCGGCGCTAGGCGAACGCCGTATTGTTTCGGCCCGGTACCTTTGCTTGTTTTTTCTTTATTTATTTATTTATTTATAATTTTTTTCTTACGAATCTTTATGGAATACAGGTCAAAACATTTTTCCCATTAACGAAAATGTTTCCAGCGAAAAAATTTCATTGCAAACATTGCGGGGGTGTCCGGGGGGCCACCGGGCGCACTTTTGCATGAATTGCGGTAACTTTTTTACTATCACTCCGATTTGCACGTATTTTGCATTTTGCACCAGATTGTTCCACTCACTACTTACTAAAAATCGCCCTATACATGTTTTAACAAAATATTGATACGTAAGGTGGGCAAACGGTTTTTATAAAAGTTGTGGGGCCAAAACCTTTGCGCCACAATAACCCAGCCACCATTGAACGGATTTGGACCATTTTTTCAGGGAACATGCGGACTAAGCCTGGACTATACAGGTTTGTTTGGATTTCGAAACAAATGAACGGTGCCCCCGGGGGACCCCCAGATTTTAAATTTTTTTCATTTTCACTTCATCGTGGGTAACAACCTCGAGCGTGACAATTATGAAACCAGGGGGAAAACATATATGCCATTGGGAAAAGCGTTACTGGCTGAATAATTCATTTTGAAATATTAAGGGGGCCTTGGGGGTCATTGCATGCACTTTTTCAAGAATCGTGATAACTTTTTTACTATCTGTCTAATTTGCACGCGTTTTGCATCAGTTTATTCCACTTACTACTTAGTAAAAATCGCCCTATATATGTTTCAACAAAATATTCATACATGAGATGGGCGATCGGTTTTTATAAAAGTAGGGGGGC